>JAJPUD010018125.1:8975-29456 GCA_023553655.1 Myrmecobius fasciatus
TGGTAGCAATGGTAGTAGTAGTGGTAGTAGTAGTAGTGGTGGTGGTGATGGTGGTGGTGGTGGTAGTAGTAGTAGTGTTAACAGTGGTAGTAGTAGTAGTGGTAGTAGTAGTAGTAGTAGTAGTAGTAGTAGTAGTAGTAGTAGTGGTAGTAGTAGTGGTAGCAGTGGTGGTAGTAGTAGTAGTGGTAGTGGTAGCAGTTGTTGTAGTAGTAGTAGTAGTAGTTGTTGTTATAGTAGTAGTAGTAGTGGTAGTAGTAGTAGTAGTAGTAGTAGTACTGGTAATAGTAGTAGTAGTGGTAGCAGTGGTAGTAGTAGTAGTAGTAATAGTAGTAGTAGTGGTAGCAGTGGTAGTAATAGTAGTGGTGGTGGTAGTGGTAGTAGTGATAGTAATAGCAGTGGTAATAGTAGTAGTAGTAGTAGTAGTAGTAGTAGTAGTAGTAGTAGTACTGGTAATAGTAGTAGTGGTAGTGGTAGTAGTACTGGTAATAGTAGTAGTAGTGGTGGTGGTAGTGGTAGTAGTGGTGGTAGTAGTAGTAGTAGTAGTAGTAGAAGAAGTGGTAGCAGTGGTAGTAGTAATGATAGTGGTGGTGGTGGTGATAGTAGTGGTAGTTGTAGTAGTAATAGTAGTTACAGAAAACTGGAAATGAGATCAGAGCCCACCAGAATGAGTAAATTTACTTTAAGAATGAGGTGGAATATTATTGCCTAGTTTTGTTGATGACCCCATTTGGAGTTTTCCTTGGTAAAGACACTATAGTGGTTTGTCATTTCCTTCTCCAGCTTATTTTAAGATGAAGAAACTGAGGCAACAGAGTTAAGTGACTGTACAGGGTCACACAACTAGTGTCTGAGATCAGATTTTAATTCAAGAAGATGACTCGATTCATCTATTGCAACACCTAGTTATCCATTGTTAGCTATAAGAAATGACAAGAGGAATTCAAAAGAAAACAAGGGAAGACATAAAATAATATAGAGTAAAAAGAGCAGAACTCAGTGATCAGTACACACAATGACTATTAATTTCATTAACAACAACACTAATTCTGGTGAATTGTAAGGAGTTAATTTCTGACCTAGAGACTTGATAACAAAATATAGTTTCCTCCTATCAAATGAAAGATAAAGAGGACCAGGGATGTGGAATAGGTTCTATGTTGGTTATGTGGGACAACTGAATTGACTTTGCTTTTAAAAAGTTGTTCTTTTTAGAAAAGATTAAAATTGGAGAGGACAGGGAGCAGGGTGAGTGTTAAGGAGACATAACTGTGATGTAAAAACAAAAGTTTTTTTTAAGTCCCCTTAACTACTGATAACTTGTTATCATGATACCACCATAATACACAAAATACTTAGTTTGTGAGATTTTTCATTCACCACCAAAGACTACCATATCCTCTTCTCCAAGAATCACATGGTTAAAATATTGATTAATATGAAAAAGATAATTATCATTTTACCTTGTAAAGTTCCTGCATTGTCTTACCTTATGATGTTTAAATACTTAAGACCTCATTTATCCATTTTTATCATGGACCAATTCTTTCTTGATCTGAGGCTTCTCTTCAGTGGGCAAAGAATGAATCAATAGAAAAGCATTTATTTAGGACTGTGTTAAGGAGTGGAGATATAAATAGAAAAGGCAGACAGTCTCTACCTTCATGGTGCTCATACTCTACAGGGGGAGACAACTAGACAATAGAGATTTCACCTACAAGTCAGAGAGAAAGGCCCAGTTGTCCTTGGGAACAGATGATGATTTTTGTTAGCATTATTTTCTTTTTTTATTAAAACTTTTTATTTACAGAATATATGAGTAATTTTTCAACAGTGACCTTTGCTATATGAACAATTTTCATATGATGAAATTAAAGCTATTTCTATTCATATGAAAAGGTGCTCCAAATCACTATTGATCAGAGAAATGCAAATTAAGACAACTCTGAGATACCATTACACACCTGTCAGATTGGCTAAAATGACAGGAAAAGATAATGATAAATGTTCGAGGGGATGTGGGAAAACTGGGACACTGAAACATTGTTGGTGGAAGTGTGAACGGATCCAAACATTCTGGAGAGCAATTTGGAACTATGCTCAGAAAGCTATCAAACTGCATAACCTTTGACCCAGCAGTGTTTCTACTGGGCCTATATCCCAAAGAGATCTTAAAGGAGGGAAAGGGACCCACATGTGCAAGAATGTTTGTGGCAGCCCTTTTTGTAGTGGCTAGAAACTGGAAACTGAAAGGATGCCCATCAATTGGAGAGTGGCTGAACAAATTATGGTATATGAATGTTATGGAATATTATTGTTCTGTAAGAAATGACCAGCAAGATTATTTCAGAGGGGTCTGGAGAGACTTGCATCAACTGATGCTGAGCGAAATGAGCAGAACCAGGAGATCATTATACACGGCAACAACAAAACTATATGCTGATCAATTCTGATGGACATGGCTCTCTGCAACAATGAAATGTTTCAAACCACTTCCAATTGTTCAGTGATGAAGAAAGCCATATACATCCAGAGAGAGATATGGAATGTGGACCACAACATAACATTTTCATGCTCTCTATTGATGTTTGCTTGCATTATGATTCCCTTCTCAGATTTTTTTTTCTTGTAGATCCGATTTTTCTTGCACAGCAAGATAACTGTAAAAATATGTATACACATATTTGATTTTGTCAAGTGTTTTAACATAATTAACAGGTAGTAGACTTCCTGCCATCTAGAGGAGGGGTGGGGGCTGAGGGGGGGAAATTTGGAACAGCAAGCTTTGCAAGGATCAGAGTTGAAAAATTACCCATTCATATATTTTGCAAATAAAAAGCTTTAATAAAAAACAAAAAAACAAAAAACAAACAAAAAAACCATTGGCCTTTGCAAAACTTTCTATTCCAAATTTTCCCCTCCTTCCCTCCACCCCCTCCCCTAGATGGCAGGTAGTCTAATACATGTTAAATATGTTAAAATATATGATAAATCATATATATATATTCAGTTATCTTGCAGCACAAGAAAAATCACATCTAAAAAGAGGAAAAAAATACAACCTAAGAAGAAAACAAAATACAAGCAAACATTCACAGAAAGTGTTAAAATGCTATGCTGTGGTCTACACTCAGTTCCCAGAGTTTAGCAGTATTTTCTACCAATAAAACCATATCCTTTGAACCATTTTATGGTGGCAAGGACTTTGGTGGGTAGAACTTTTTTTTAATGGGCTGTTGTTGGGCTAATTTATCCATTTTCTGTAGCTAGGATTTCAATGTATTTTTCTTCCTTCCTTTCTCCCTCTCTCCCTCCCTCCCTCCTTCCCTCCCTCTCTCTCCCTCTCTCTCTTCCTCTGTCTCTCCCTTTCTTTCTTTTTTTCTTTCTTTCTCTCTCTCTCTCTCTCTCTTTCTTTCTTTCTTTCTTCCTTCCTTCCTTCCTTTCTCTTTCTTTCTGCTAAACATAGAGAATCACATTTTCTAAAAGCTTCCTTTAGGATCCTGTCTCTGTATGAAATTGTGACTTCCAAAAGTGCCCCTCCATTAACTGAGCCCAGACTTTCTGGGATGAGGTCTTTTTCAGAATGTCCCAAAGGCTCTGTCTTTGGCTCTGACTAATTCCATCAACAGAGAGGTGCTGAAATAGATAGAGCACTGGGTCTGGAGACAGGAAGACTCATTTTCAAGAGTTTAAATTCAGCTTTGAATATTTACTGTGTGATTCTGAGCAAGGCACTTAATCTTGTTTGCCTTAGTTTCCTCATCTGTAAAATGAGAACAGGAAAAGGAAAGGCAAATCACTCCAGTATCTTTGCCAAGAAAACCTCAAATGGAGTCACAAAGAGTCAGACAAAGAAAGAAAGAAAAAAAAAGTGCCCATCCCTTCGAAATGTGGCATTTTAGGTACTAATCCTGTTTAGAGTTGAAGAAATTAAGAGAAAAACAAAAATACACATGTAAGATTTATTTTTGCTACCTCATAACAAAATCTGGCAGGCAGCTAGTTATGTCACTACATATTTATCTGTATCAGCTTTTGCTCTCTTATTCAAGCAGCATTTAGTCTATTAAAAACAGCTGAGATTGATTATATGTGGGAAGTATATAGGAAAGTAATGGACATTTTCTGAAGGAGTATGGCCATGTCCCCTGAACCTTTTGCTTCTTTAAATGTTTATTTCAAGCTTTCTGACAGGCAAACATGCAGAGATGTACCACTTAGTCATCAATTGCAGTCTAGTGGAAGTCTCAGCTATGATACATAGGCCCTAGAGAACTCCCAGGCAGGATATTCTGTAGAAAATTCACATGGGAAAATAGTACAGATTTTATTTATAAAATATTTTAGCTTCCCACAGGCTTTGTGGCATGCTACAACATAGTCATGTGGAACAAATAAAAGAATCTGTGTGTCACATCATTATTTGGTGGGATAATGATATTTAAAACATATACAGGATTTTTTTTAAAGCACACGATATTTCATATGGGTGCACCTATTGTTCACATCTATTTTATGTTGCACATGCCCATATGCAGGCACTTAGTAGAATGAGAGATATATGTACATCTTCTCCCACAGCCCTGCCATGGCAGATTTATAGCTCTTGTCACATAAGTCAAATCTTGACTTCCTAATGTAGCATATATCTATCATAAATGGATTAATGTTACTGGCAATGGATTATAGGGCCCATGAATCAGTTATACTCAATGTGGGTTATCATTTGTAAAAATGGGTACCAGGACTCTAATGCCTTTAATACCTAAAGTGATGCTCAGCAACCTGCCAGCTGCTTAAAATAGTTTGTCTTCTAAGGGAATGATTTGAATTGAAGTTATTCAAACAGTATCTTAATTTAATAAAAATTATGTTTTTTTCATTGCATGATCTTGGAATAAGCTTAGAATTTACACAAAAAAAACAAATTGGGGAGAATACATATGGTCTAAATGATGGCATATAATTGGATAAACTATATCATATTGGTCCTTAGCAGACATTATATATGAATGAATGGAAGGATTGATTTAGCTGAAAAATAAATAATGAAGTATTTACATCATGCAGATCTTCATGAGAGAGAGTTAGAATACAAGTAGAACACTAAGACAGCTGTTCAGAGAGCTTGGGGGAGAAAACATGTATAGGAGGGTTCAGTTGCATGTCAGAAAGAAAAAGCCTACCTTTTGCTAGTAGTGCCTAATAATACAGCCTGATGCTTGGCTCTATTTGTTCTTATGGCTTGGCTTACAGCGAAGACTTGGGTTTGAAGATATATAGAAAAGTTGGCATTTGATAATTAAGTATATAAAAGCATGAGCTTTACTAGTATTACTTTGGTTTGGACAATGAGTGGGCCCAGAGTTGAATAGAAGGAAATGACTGAAATGTATCACATTTGCAAAACTGTACAAGCTTTGCAATGGTATTATTCTGCCCTTTGTCAACAAAGGCCATTTTTTTTCTCCTAACACTAATATTTTCCAAGTGAGTACATATATGTATGAATCACCAGGATCTCAGAAAAATTAAAATCACAAGAATATAAAGGGTGATGAAAAGATATATATGTATATAGTTTTATGTAACTGCAAAATCTTGGTAATCATTTAGAAGTAATAATAATAATAATAGTAGCTAGCATCTATATATGGTACTTTCAGGTTTAAAAAGTCCTTTACAAATATTAACTTGCTTGATCCTTAGAACAATTCTAGAATGTAGGTGCTATTAACTCCATTTTTACAGATGATAAAACTGAAGCAAACAGAGGTTAAATAACTTGCACAAAGTCACAAAACTAGTAAATGTCTGAGGTTTGATTTGAAATTAAGTTTTCTTGATTTCAGGTCTAGCAGTTTAATGTACCTCCTAGTAAAGGATATCATAAAGGATGTAAGTGAGTCTGTCAGTCATGTAATATTAAAGGATGGCAGGTGGGCAGTCTAAATGTTGTAAGGGTACCTGTGAGCCCTTAAAAAAACCAAGAGGCGGGCTGCATGGTGGAGAGAGAGATCATTTATGGTGTATATATCAAAAGTCACCCCTCCTTGTTCATCTACTTCCCAAATGACGGGGATCCCTGCAATTTCCAGTTCTTTACTACCACAAAGAGAGCTGCTATAAACATCTCATTCACATTCAAGGTTATAGTGTTTATGAATTTCTCTCCACCTCATTTTTACTTAATATTTTCTTTCTTAACCTTTCTTTTTACCCTATCCTTGTTTCCTTATCTCTACCCTGTATTCAATTTCCATCTACTGGGAACACTCACTCTTTCAAGGGTATATAAGTATTGAGAGGTCTCCATGATTCATATTTAGTTTATGAGAGAAAGCCAAATGACCATCCTTTTATTAATAATTTGCTTGCCATAATTAACAAAATAATTGACAATTATTCCTCCCCTCCAAAAAAATCAAAAAACCAAGATCAGAAACCATGCACAAATTGTTTTGTGCAATGGTATAGAAGTAGAAGGGTCATAACTGGGCTTCTGGCACCTGAAGCAAAGGGGCAATAACCTTGAGAAAGACAACAGTGGAAAGAACTAAGCCAGTCTGGAGAAGAATTGGTCTGGGGAAGGGAAGGTCCATGAGGTAGGTATGTGTGCAAGCTTTATCTTCACTGCACTGCTAAAGGTTTTCTTGTGAACCCACTCTGGCTGGACACTGTCATACGAGAAGGGAAGCCCAGTGCCCTGGGCAATGTGGTCTTTGCTTCTCATTCATTCATCCAACAGGAATTCATTAAGTACTTTTTTATGTGTCAGGTATTATTCTAGGCAATGAGAACACAAAGACAAAAGACAGTCCCATGATCTCATGGAATGGAGTATTATGAACAAAGATCAGTAAAAACAAAATAGTTTGGGGAGGAATACACCAACACTTAGCAGGTGAGCTGAACCTGGAAGAAATTAGTGCATTAAAGATATGGAAGATAACAAAAGTGCACACAGGTGGGAAGTAGAATGTCACGTATGATGATAATATGGAGATTTGTTTTGTACAACTATACATGTATAACCCAAACAAACAGTTTGCCTTCTCAACAAAGGGGGAGGTAATTTGGAACTGTGACTTTTTTAAATGTTAAAAACTGTTTTTACATGTAATTAGGAGATAATAAAATATTAAATAAATATATATTTTAATTTAGAAGAAAAAATGTCATGTATGAAGAAGAATAAATAGGCCAGTTTGGCTAGAACATAGAATTCCAAAAGGAGAATAATGTGTAATAAGCATGGAAAGCCAGTATAGAGCCATACTGTAGAAGGTTTGAGATGCCAAACAGAAGATTGTGCATTTGAACCTAGAGACAATTAGAAGTCACGGTAGTTTTTTGAGTAAAGAAATGACATGGTCAGACCTGTACTTTAGGAATTTCAGTCTGGCAGTGACCCTGAAAGATCTTCAATTCCACCCCACTCCCTCAAGGAAGAGGATAGGGAAGAGGGGTAGCAGTTGTCTCCCTTCACTATATGATGCTGTAAGAATGTGATTCGGACTGGGCAAGCAGAAGGCCATCAGAGTCTCTCAGGTTGCACAGAGAAGAGATGGGGGCAGTTACTGAGGATGGCAGGCCAGGTACAGGGCTGATGGAGGTGGAGGGTAAGTCTTTCTCTAAAGTTGTCCTGTAAGTAAAGCGAAGAGTACTCTAGTTCATATCTTAGATTGCCTCCTCTAGTTCACTTGCAGGATAAGCCGATAAGCTTTTGTGCAGTACAGGTCCCTTCTGATATACTTCTCCAACTTGTATTTACATGGGTGAGTTGGGTACAAAAGAGCAGGACTTTTTAAACTTTTTCCACTCAAGACCTGTTTTGACCTGAGAAGTTTTTATGTGATTCCAGGTATATAGCCACATAAAATAGGTATGCCAATTCCAATAAACTTGAGATGTTAAATGTCATCTGCCTCCAGAAAAAGAACTATGGAGAGTGAATATGGAAGCATAGTATTTTCACCTTTTTGTTCATTTGTTTTTTTTTCTTTCTCATGGTTTTGTTCCTTTTGGTTTGAGTTTTCTTGCACAACATGACAAATATGTAAACACATTTTAAAGAATTGCATATATTTAACCTATATCACATTACTTGCTGTTTTGGGGTGGGGGAGGTAAGGGAAGGAGGAAGAAAATTTTGAAACATAAAGTCTTTTTTTCTTCTTTTTTTTTTTTTGCTTTTTTGCTGAGGCAATTGGGGTTAAGTGACTTGCCCAGGGTCACACAACTAGGAAGTGTTAAGTGTCTGGGATCACATTTGAACTCAGGTCTTACTGACTTCAGGGCTGGTGCTCTATCCACTGCACCACCTAGCTGCCCTGAAATATAAGGTCTTACAAAAACAAATGTTGAAAACTATCTTTACATGTATTCGGAAAAAGTGAAATACTGTTGAAGATTTTTTAAAAGATGCAAATCAAACATTTAGTGATAATAAATCATAATTTCACAACCCCCATATTCAATTATGAGACCCCATATGAGGGTCATGACCCACAGTTTAAGAAGCTGGACCATAGAGGATAGTTCAGATTCAAGAGTACTCGGGATGGGAATAGGGGAGTGTCTGTGCTCCAGAAATTATAGCTCTATAGTCCCCATACCTGGGCTGTACAGCCCAGAGACATAATTAGCTCAAATCAATGGTGTTTACTAAGATAACATAGTAAGAACAATAGCTATAATACATTCCCCTCCCCCATAAAGCTGGGGTATGTAACACTTAAATATCTCCTTTATAAAAATTATCTCAAAACCCCTTGTAGATAAATGAATACCCCTTGAAGATGAAAAAACAGGGGCAGACAGTAGTTGGGTTATTTGTCCAGAATCACACAACTAGTGTATGAGGCCAAATTTGAACTCAGGATAGCTAGGTAGTACATAGGATAGATCAATAGACCTGAAGTCAGGAAGATCTGACCTCAGGAAGACCTGGTTTCAGGTACTAATTAGCTGTGTGATCCTGGGCAAGTCATTTAATCTGTACCTTAGGTTCCTCATCTGTAAAATGGGGATAATAGTACTTACTTCCCAAGGTTACTATGAGTATCAAATGGGATAAGTGCTTTTGTAAAGCACTTATAAAGGCATTAACATAGGCACTAGAATGTAGTAGGTGCTACATAAATATTAACTATTACTATTATTATTTTAGGTCCAGCGCTCTATCCACTATTCCACATTGCATCGCATTGATACATTTTTATCAATCTCTTGTTTTCTGTATATATATATATATATGTATGTATATATGTACAGATAGGGAGGGGCTTGTTTCAGAATTCCTAGTTCCCTTCAAATCTCAATTCAAGTGTTAACATCAGTATGGAACTTTCCTGATCTCTATCCCAACTTCTAGGACTTTCTGGGGAAAAAAAATTATCTCATATTGATTTTGTAGTTACTCATTTATGTTACTGTTATTTTCCTTACCTCTCCCCTCTCCCCCAAAATATAAGATCTTTGAGGACAACAACTACTTGATATTTTCTTTGCATCTTCAGTGTCTAGCCCAATGTCTCTTGGAACATTAATAGATTCTTAATAATAAATGCAAATTGATTGAATGAGTGACACTCCATCAAATTTGTGGAATTTGATCCCCTTTCTAGACAGTTCCATTTAAGTCCCTCTTAAAAATGTTACTCAGTATACAGATGATTTGATAATTTTTGCAGGAAGTGGGACAAGTACCAAATGATCTTGAATTATATACTCTTATTCACTGTTAAATTTTAAGTGGGCCAAGAGAAGTGCTTAGTTCATAACTATGTACACTCCAGAAGTCAATGGGAAAAGTCCAAAGAGCAAAGAACATTAAATAACTCTTGACATGTCAGAGAACTGGGTACACTATTTGCCTATGATAGAGTTCCAAGAACAAAGAACTTTTGGTTTATGGCTGGCTCCATTCAAAAAGAAAAAAAAAAGAAAGAAAAAATGTCTTAATGACACAAGCTTGTTAGGGGTGGACCTTACACAAGTATCTATTTTGTTCAGGTTTAATGATGAAGCTAAATGAGGCTCTCATAAATTTTTGAACAATTAACCAAGGTTTACTAACTCCCTAACTCAAAAGAATATGCCAGAAGCATAAGTAGCATTTACCACCTAGGCCTAGAGTCAGGAAGACCTGAGGTCGAATATACTCTTTTCATCTTTTTGCTGAGGCAATTGGGGTTGTCATTTGCCCAGGGTCCAGCAGCTGGAAAGTGTCAAGTATCTGAGACCAGATTTGAACTCAGTTCCTCCTGACTTCAGGGCTGTGCTCTAGCCACTGCACCATCTAGCTGCCCCTCAAATATAACTCTTAGATGCTTACTAGCCATATGATTCTAGGCTATTCACTTAGCTTCTGTAAAATGGGGATAATACCAGCACTTATCCAAACCTAGAAGGAGCTATATAAATGTGTATTCCCTTACCTTTTCCCTTTTCTATAGTCACTCCTTCCACTTCTGTCTCTATATAGAAATACATCTGATTGGCCTGGCAGGGTATGGTGATCCTGTATACCATGAACTCATTTGAAGGCGCTCCAACTCAATGTGAGTGGAGCTTTGTAAGACCTTAGGTAGGGATGTGTAGGAACCAGTTTTCAGAGTTGACTATTAAATTTTCAATATGAACATTAACACCTTAGAAATTGACAAACTACTAGTCAGGGATGAATTTTGTTATTTTAGATATTTAGATTTAAGAAAGTAATGGAGAAAATGTTGACAATGCTTATTAAATTTAGAAGCATATTATATATATATATATATATATGTATATATATATATATATATATTCCTTCTCCCCTCAGAGCCCATTGTTAAACATATACCAACATAGCCCACCTGTAGGTGACCAGGAAACTCATCAAAGGAGACAGAGGTCATTCACATCCCAGAAACAGCTTTGTGTGGTCTTTTAGGGAAATCGAATCTCTGTTTCAGGGAAATGAAAGGAACCCGGGCCCCATCAGAGCTCTCTTTTCTCATCTTTCTTTTTCCTCTCGCTTATTCCTATCTCCTACCAACACCTCTCAAACCATGGTGGTAAAAAGCAGAACTTTTTAAGTTTTTAAGAACACCTTTCAATATAATGGATGATTCTGATAGTAACAACAATCCTATAAAGTAAATATAACCAGTATTATCCCTATTTGCAAGTGAGGAAGAAACTGAGACTAATGTCTTATCCAGCATCACACAATTAGGATGAAAAATGGAATTTGATTCCTTAGTCCAGCTATACCATGTTTCCTTTTAGGAACAGAAGATCGGGTCTGGTTGAAGCACAACTGTATTGATATATGAATGTGAAAATCCGTCAACAGCCCTTCCTGGATGCTAGACGACTGGTCTGCTTTGTGTTCAATCATGTCTAACTCTCCATGATCCTATTTTGGGTTTTCTTGGCAAAGATACTGGAATGGTTTGCCATTTCTTTCTCCAACTCATTTTACAGATGAAGAAACTGAATTTGAAGGCAACCAGGGTTAAGTGACTTGCTTAGGTCACACCGCTACATTTAGATGAATTGAACTGATGCCAAGTCCAGTGCTCCATCCACTATGTCACTTTGCCGCCAGTGAAATAAGAGGCTAATTTATCTGCTTTAAGTATATGGAAAGAAAGATACATTTTCAGTCTTGAGAAGAGAAGAAAATCTCCAGATTTTCTGGATATCTCTGAGGTGAATAAGGTAGCAAAGTAATAAGGATAAGAAGCATTTCTGAGTTAAAAAGGGGAGAGCAGCACCATAGATTCATATTTTACAAAATCAGTGTGGTTTAGTGGCTTGATCCAGTGTTACAAAGTAGTTGGGGGAAAAGAGAACAAGAATCATGAAGCAAGTATAAATTCTCCCCAAATGCCAGAAAGGTGCATATTGTAGTAGGATCTGAAATAACTCTTACTTTGAGCCAGCCAGGGATCCCTGAGGATGAAAGGCACTGAGTTGGAGGCCTTAAAAAGCTCTATGCCTTAGATGTCAGCTAATAAAGATGAGGGCAGGGTACCCCTCTGATCGATGACATTCTTTGTATAAGAAGATAATTAGAACAACAATCATTTATGTAATGCTTTAATGTTTAAAAAGCACTTTACATATTACTTTGGTCCTAAACAGCAATACCTAAGGTAAATGCTATTATTTTCCCCATTTTAAGGATGAGAAAACTAATGTTGAAAAAAGTTAAATAACTTGTCTTAGGATCATAGTATGTGAAGCAGGAGTTGAACTCAAGTCTTCCTGACTCTAAATCCAACCCTGTTCATTGTACAGAATAAACAGGAAAAAATTCATCAAGACTCATCTTCATGAGTTAAAATCTGGTCTCAGCCACTTACTACTTGTATGTCTCTGGACAAGTCACTTCACCCTGTGTGCCTCATTTTCATCATCTGTAAAATGATCTGGAGAAGGAAATGGCAAACCATTCTAATATCTCTGCCAAGAAAACCCCAAAATTGGATCGTGAAGAATTTGAAATGACTGAACAACTTCATTGTGAAGACTTCAGCTATCTAACAGGAATTCTATTTCCCTTTTTCAGCTTTGTTACCTGTTCCCTAATCCTTTCCAATTACCTCCAAGAGGTGAGTAGATGGTATAATGGATGGAATGCTGGATGTGGCTTCAAGAGGAACTGAATTCAAATCCTGACTAGGATGCTTCTTAGTTGTTGAGTCCTAAGAAATTCACTTAACTGCTATGTTTGTCAATTTCTTTATCACTAAGGTGAAGATGATATTAGGCCTTACTCCAAAGTTGTTAGAGGTTTGCAAAGAATCTTACATAAATTATTGTCTTTGATTCTCACAAGCCCTATATAAATTTTAGTTATTTTTTAAGAAGTTTCCCTGTTTCTAAGGAATAGGGAAACACTTTTGATCTGATTTTTCTTGTGCAGTATGATGAATATGGAAATATGTTTAGAAAAATCTATATCAGATTACTTGCTGTCTAGGGGAAGGAGGATTTGGAGAGAGGAAGAGAAAAATTTGGAATACAAGGTTTTGCAAAGGTGAATGTTGAAAACTCTCTTTGCCCATATTTGGAAAAATAAAATACTATTAATAATAAAAAAGGAATAGGGAAACTTCTTAATATCTCTATCTGTGCCCTCTTTCACCTCACTTCCTCCAGGACTTGCTCCAATAATCATTTTTTCTCTCTTCCTTTTGTGAGGAAAAAAAATGATATAATATTTGAAAAGTGCTGAAAACAATTCCTGGCATTATGTAAATGATTATTCTTTTTCCTTCCCCTTGCCTTTATGTACCTTCAGTTTCTTACTCTCCATTGACTCCTTCCCATCTGTCTAAATACAAATCCAAAAACACTATACACTGTAACACAAGAGTATGGGATAATCAACTGTGATGGACTTAGGTCTTCTCCACAATGTAGGGATTCAAGGCAATTCCAATAAATTTGGGATGGAAAATGCCATCTGCATCCAAAGAGAGAACTATGGAGACTGAATGTGTTATCAAAGAATATTTTCATTTTTTGTTTTTATTTTTTCTCATTTTTTTTCTTTTGGTCTGATTTTTCTTACACAACATGACAAATATGGAAATAGGTTTAAAAGGATTGCACTTATTTAACCTTTATCAGATTGCTTGCTGATCTTACTTTTTGCTTGCTTTTGACTACTGTTAGGGTGGGGAGAGCTAAAAGAGAGAGGAAGAAAAATTTAGAAGACAAAGCTTTACAAAAATGTATGTCAAAAACTATCTTTACATGTATTTGGAAAAAAAATAAAATACTATTGAGGAAAAATAAGTAAATGTACATCTAAGTCTTCCCAATCTTAATCTAAAAAAAATTTCCCCTATCCATCCTACCTTCCCATCACTCTTTTTCCATTCTTGGTAAAGTTTCTTGAGGGAGAAACAAGCAAATAGGGCAGTTATGTAATTCTGTGTTAAATTTAATAGAATTTTATAGTTGCAATTACAATCTTCCTTTCTTGCTATTGAAATGTTCATTTTTCTAAATTAAATTCACAATATAAAAGATACATTTTTAAAAGTATTCTATATTATATACCTACATTGCTTCACAACCCATTTTATGCTTAATTTCTTACAATCTGGCTTCTGTCTTCATGGCTATATTGAAACTGTCCTCTCAAAGGTCATTAGTGACAGTCTAAGTACTTTTAGAGATTGGTCAGAAGAGCTCTCTGTTCAACACTATGAACTTACATAGTGATGAGCTTTCTTTTAGAGTTTTGATTATATGACACCTATCTGCACTGAACAAGCAGTACCTGAATCTCAGTGGCTAGAGATGATTAGATGGTTGGAATTATCATGGGTCACAGCCACTCTTTTGTACTAAGCCTAAAAATGAAAATTTCCATCATGATTGGCCCTTTTTTCCCTTTTCAAAAGAAAGACTAGACAGCCGATGCACTAAGAGAGGGACTCGTTATTGAGGAAGCAAAGCTTCTCCTCCCACTCACTCATGACTAGAAAGGAAAATTCATCTAGAGAGGAGGATTTTTAAAACTGAGAATTTGCTTCCTGTATTCAAGTAAGATTAAACAAGAAAAACAAATAAGGCCAATTTTCTCCAGATTCCAGAACTCAGACTATTAGAAGGGAAAACATTCCCAGCATCCAGCCTTCTTTGTAGAGAGAAGAGGGAGTTGCCTTTTTGGTAAGTTCAAAGATTCACAGACTTGGCCTCCTGGACAAAACCAGGAAAGTGATTGGTAGCACTGCCTCCCATGACTGAGTATGTCCCTTTCCAGTTTTAGTAATTATAGAAGCAACATATAATGAGATTTCTTTTTCTCTCTCTTTCTGCTAGACTTCGCTGGTAACATAGAAATACTGATGATTTATATGGGCTTATTTTGTGTCCTGCAACTGTGCTAAAGTTGTTAATTGTTTATAGTAGTTTTTAGTTGATTTTCTTTATTCTCTAAATATACCATTGTATCATTTGGGAAAAAAATGTTAGTTTTGTTTCCTCATTATCTACTATAATTCCTTCAATTTCTTGTTCTGTTATTGCTAAAACTAACATTTCTAGTACAACATTGAATAATAGTGGTGATAATGGGCAACCTTGTTTCACTCCTGATCTTACTGGGAATACTTTTAGTTTATCCTCATTATATATAATGCTTGCTGATGGTTTTAGATAGATCCTATTTATCATTTTAAGGAAAATTCCACTTATTCCTATGCTCTCTAGTGTTTTTACTAAGAATGGGTATTATATTCTGTCAAAGAAGCATCAAATAGTAAAAGCAATGGCATGAGGTAGAAAAAAACCAAACCATGATTCTAATTTTCCATATTACTTTGAATTATCTGTATAGTACAGGTGCTATGGGAAAAGGGTTGCAACTCAAACTTCATTTTCCTTCCAAGTTGAGTTGAAGCCCATAGTATAATATCTTAAAATTGGAGACTTTCATTTGTCCCTATAATGAAAATGAGACTTAGATATATTGTGCAAGGACTACAAATCTACAATTTGCAGGTTTGTTTTCCTTCCAAAGAGAGTGAAAGCCATAAAATAGAGTGCAAGAGAACTCTACAATGCTGAAAGGAGAAAGGTAGGACTTTCTGGAGAGGGAGGAAAATGGCATTAATTGTTCCTAGGCTACTCAGTTTTTTTTTATTTTTAAAGAATGTTTTTTTTTTTTTCTAAATAGTAGGTAAAGGCAATTTCTAACATTTTAAAAATAATTTTTGAGTTCCAAATTCCTTCCCTCCTACCCCGAGAAGGTAAGCACTTTGCTATAGATTATACATGTATAGTCACACAAAAACATTTCCAGATTAGTTATGTTGCAAAAGTGAGCACATCAAAATACACACATAAAAAAAAACCCACAAGAAAAATAAAGAAAATTTCAAAAGTATACTTCAATTCGGCACTCAGACTCCATCAGTTCTTTCTCTGAAGGTGGATAGCATTTTTCATCATAAGTCCTTCAGAATCGGTTTGTATGTGTTGCTGAGAATATCTAGGTTATTCATAGGTGATTATTATAGAACTATGTACACTTCTTCTGGTTTTGGACACTTTACTTTGCATCAATTCTTATAATTCTTCTCAAGTTTGTCTAAAACCATTCTGCTTATCATTTCTTATAGCACAATAGTATTCCATCTCAATCATATTTCACATCTTGTTCAAGCATTCCTCAATTGATGGACATTCCTACTGTGAGTTCTTAATGTGTTTTATGAGGTAAAATAAAGGTCAAACTATCCCCTTTTTTAACCTAATATTTTTATTTTATCTAATATTCACTGTGACCTTGAATACTTAGATGGGAGTTCATTAAAAAAAAACAACAAAAAACTAGACATGAGATAGCTAACTATTCAGAAGTTTCCCACAGTTAAATGTACATGGAATCTTTTTAGGTAAAAAAGAAAATCATTGGGGAGGAGAGGTGACTGGACACTTCCCCTAAGATTTATCCCAGTAAGTGTTAAGTCCAGAGTTTGAGGAATTAGAGTCCAGAGGGGAGGAATCTTTTCTCTGCCAGGGGCTATTTAGATACTGATAACATCATTCTTGGGCCATACAAAACAATCAACATAAAGAACTCAGCAGTGGTTGTTCTTCAGAGCTTTCAGCTCCAGCATCATTGCAGTTGCCTTAGTAAGGCCAGAACAAATTATTTCATAGGCTTTACATGGCCTATAGACCAGAAGTTCCCTAGCCCTAAGTTAGACTTTCCATCTCAAAATTCCATGTCTTTTTTTTTCCAGTCTCCATCTTTTATGACTTCTTGCAGTTTTCATCCTCTCTGTGACAGATCCTCTGTAGGAGGATCCTCCTACCTCTTTAACCACTGCTCCATAGATTTTGATGGAATCACTTTCTATTTTCAGTTCCTTAAAGTGAATGATCACCAAGTTTCTATCTCCTGCTTTTTTCTATTTCTAAACTTTCCCTTAACAATCTCATTCATGCACCTGACTCCAACTAAGATGTCTAAGCAAATTACATACACATATATGCATGTATACTTAAGATCTAGACATAAAATATTTGTTTGCATATATGTGGGCATATATGTATATGTTTATTAAATATATACTTATCTACATATGGAATAGATGTGGATATGTGTGCATTTATATATATACATGTATGTATATATAAGTATATATACATGTATGTATATATAAATATATATACATGTATGTATATATAAATATATATACATGTGTATCTATATGGGCTATATACATATATATCATACATCTATACAACTTAAAGTACTATATAAATGTTAGCTATTATTAAGGAATTTCTTAATAAGAAATTAAGAAGCTGTTATATAGAAGGCAGCTAGGTTGTGAAATGGATAGAGCACTGGGCTTGGAATAAGGAAGAGCCATCTTTATGAGTTCAAATCTGATCTTAGACACTTACTAGCTATATGACTCTGGGCAAAATTACTTAACCCTGTTAGCCTCAGTTTTCTTATCTGTAAAATGAGTTAGAGAAGGAAATGGCAAACTATTTTAGTATCTTTGCCAAGAAAACCCCAAATGGAGTCACAAAGAATTGAATATGAAAAAATTGACCAAAAACAATAAAATCATTATATATATAATTATGAATGCACACATATACACAAATGCATATATACATATATACACATATGCATACACATATATGGTTTATGTCATACTTTTGCTCCATATGCCTGGAATGCCCCTGCTTCATATTTTTTTCTGTCTTTTAAAGCCCAACTCAAATGTGACTTCCTATAAAAAAATCTATCCTGATAATTTCATGTTTGTTGTTTTCCTTTTCCCTTGAATTATACATAATTTACTTATTGTTTTTTGCATATCTCTCTACTACATTAAAATCCATTAGATTAGATTCTTCATCCAAGTCAAACCTCACATTCACACCATACCTCCATTTCCTTTCCTTAAAAATGGGGATAGGAATATTTTGCAAAACCTTTCTCACTGAGCTGTTGTGGAAAATTTTCTCCCTCAAGTCTTTACACATTTGCATTTGAGTTATCGGTACTGTTATTATCCAAAAAGTACTTTTCCATAAGCAGTCAAAATTCTAGTTCTTAGATTTGGAAAAGAATGTAACATAGATAAAACATGTACTGTTTTAAGTAAGACTTATTTGTTTTTCTTGTTTAATCTTACTTGGATACAGAAAGCAAATTCTCAGTATTCTCCACATTAAAAAACCCTCCATATACTTGATGGATTCAGTCTTTTTTGTTCTTAACTTTGATCTCCTTAACCTTTTAACTTACAACCTATATTTTAATCCATTGATTATTCTGTTGTTTTTCCTTTGTGTTCTGTGAATTATTACCTAAACTGGACAAAATATTAATTCATACTTCAATAGAAAGATTTTTCCTCCTTCCTTTTGCACATTCTTGTTTTATCCTAATGCAGGGTGGATGTTTTCCTGCTAGCCAATCTTCAGACAACTTATTTGAAAGGCAACATGGCCTTGTGGATGAAGTACTGAACTGGGAGCCAAAAAAAGTCTGGGTTCAAATCTTACCTTTGATAATTATATCGTTAAATTTTAGAGCTAGAATGAACCCTAGAGATCACCACAGTACCTGCATTATTGTCTCTGGGCAGATTACTTAAGCTCCATGTCTCTAAGACTTATCTTTGAAGTCATAAATATTTACTTATCTACTATTTTATTTTTTGTCATAATGAAAACCCTATTTGTTCTATTTGAAATACATCATAATTCAAAAAAGTATGATGTATTTTTGCTTCCTATATGCATATAAGATCAAACGAGAAAAACAAATGTCTAATTTAAAACAGGACAGGCAAGGCTGACCTGTGTTACATTCTCTTCTCACTCTTAAAAAAATTAAAAATTAAAAAATCAAAAGATTTTTTATTTAATGGATATTCCCATCATTTCTTGTCTTAGTGGCCATTTTCAAGATTTACTTTCGATCACCTCCTCACCCCTCTCACCCCATCACCGGATGGTTAATTTTCCGGCCATGAGGCTCTTTGAATTTATCTAGGCTGGTCATTGGATGACAGTCCCATATTCAATAGCTTTTCCTGCTTTATGGAACTTCTAAAAATTTTGCTTTCCTGGTATTGATTCTGAATGTTCACCCAAGATCTTCTCCAAACCCTAAGGAGCAATATTATCTGCAAAGGTACTGATATTATTCTAAATTCTTTCTATGAATCATCTTAATAGAAGTGAATACAAGTGAGAAGGGAAAGATTTTTGTGGAAACACTTGGGTTGATTATATTGATAATTATCATTGGGTTAAAACTCTTGTATCAGGTATTTATCTCCCTTTTCTTGGTCATTATATAAGAAAAGCAACAATAACCTCTTTATTTAGCATAATCATGGGGTTGGGTAGTAGACCTTGGTGCTTTCTCTGTTGATTATCTGCAAATTATCTTGTATACATCATTTTATATAGTTGTTTGCATGCTTTCTCTTCCACCCCTCTAAGACTGTAAGCTTCTTGAGAGCAGAGGCTGTCTTTTGCCTTTCTTTGTATCCCCAAGCACTTAACATGGATCCTGGAATGTAGTAGATGCTTAAGAAATGCTAGTTCACTGACTGATTTCATTAATATAAGAAATTCCCAGGTGAAGAAATTTCCTCTACTAATTCAGGTTACAACCTTCTCTGATGTCTCAAAGAGTTACTTACAGTTCTGAATAATTAAGTAATTTTTCCAAATAAGCAGGACGTGCCAAAGGCAGGACTTGAAGCTAGGTCTTTCTGGCTTTGAGGGCAATTCTGTATTCACTATGACACATTGCCTCTATAATAACAGGGACATAAAAACAGATTTGACGCCTTGTTATAAAAACAATATGGTATTTATTGCCATTTTTTGTCCAAAAAAAAAAAATCAAGCTGCTTCTGGCATTATTTTGAGTGAGTATTTACATACAAATGTGAAGGAGAATTAAAATAATGGAGAAGAAAAAGAGACAGCAAAGTTGAATCAGGAAATATAGGACTGACGGCATTAATTGCCTACAACAGTAGAATACTGAATGAAATGAGAAGTAGGGATAGGGGGGAGGGAGAAACATTGTTAAGTTCTTTTGGAGATTTAAAAAAATCCTATCGCTTTTCAGCCCCTTCCATAAACTATCATTATGGAGAGTCACAAAAAAAGGCAAACAAGGAAAACATTGGCAGACTGTAGACATAATGAGTGGAAATAATGTAGCAAAGACAAGCCAGGGCTTTAGCCAGCATACTCTATTTCAATAAAAGACTTGATTTCTTCTGTGAAAAGTATGTAGATGAAAGAAATGTGTAAATATCATTAGCCATTTCTTTCTTTTTCTTTTCCCTTTACACGGCCGTTTAGGTTTTTGAACTTTTTATAACCAAACTATGGAAGAAAGAAAAACTCATACATGCCCACCATGCCCCGTGCTAACCAAGGGCCTTATGCCCCATGTCTATTTTCAAAGTT
>JAJPUD010018126.1:0-29453 GCA_023553655.1 Myrmecobius fasciatus
CCACCAGGATGTTCAATACAACTCCACTCATTTAAAAATGATCTGTAAGGTATCAGGCCTTCAGAGAGAAGCTGAGATATACATGAAAATGATTAACAATGAAGCATATTTTTCCAGTCCTTTCTTTAGAATAGCCCCATCATGCCTACTTTACACATGAGGACATTGAGCCTAAATAAAATCAAATGACCAGGCCAGTTAAACCCTCAAGAATAATCAGGAGTAGATGACAAGTGCAACAGTCTTTCTGCTCTACCAGTTGTCTCCTATTTAAATAGGCCCTGCCCTCAAGGATCCAACAATCTAGTAAGGAAGATAAGGTTCATACACAATAAATATCAACAGAGTAGATGTTAGGTTAGGATGGACAAACTTGGTGTCAAGAAAATTGGGTTCCAGTCCAAAATCTGTCATTATCCTGAGAAAGTATGTCCTTGGTGAAGTCTGTTAACTTTTTTTTTTTTTTTTGAGGCAATTGAGATTAAGTTACTTGCCCAGGATCACACAACTAGTAAGTGTTAGATGTCTGAGGCACGATTTAAACTCAGGTCCTCCTGATTGCAGGACCAGTACTACTCTATTTACTATACCATCTAGCTACCTCTAATTTCCTCATCTTTTAAACAGAGATTATATAGGTAGCATCTATATACTGTTTTAAGATTTGTGAGCTCTGTGGTGAAAGGGCAGGTTTTCTGTTATATAACAACAACAACAACAATTGCCACTTGTTGGGTATTTTAAGGTTCACACAGTGCTTTTAATACTCAGCATATCACCCAGTGAGGTAATCACTATGGGTATAATTGTCTCCATTTTTAAAGATAAGAGTGATGAAGCTGGTTTTCTTATTCTTGAGTGAAATCAGTCACATTGCTTTGTAATTACTATGTATAAAGAGTATCCCAAAATCTTAGTGAAGTGTTAAGCTTTAATTTCTGTTAAAGGTTAAAATTACACCAAGATTTTGAGGACACCAAAAGATAGGGACAGAAGTCTGGGAGGACAAATGGCTGGACTAACAAATGAGTTGATGACCTATTCTAGTTTACAACTGTAATAAGAATAACAACTCACATTTTTATAGTTTTAGAATTTACAAACTGCTCTGAAATATAATAGTACACTCAACTCAAATTAATGAATGTTTATTAAATATAAGCAGTAGGGATACAACTAGTTCTTGCCCTTAAGAATCTTACATTCTATGAAGGTCAGATATAATGTGTGTGTATATATATATATTATACACAGACACACATTTATATAATATATATATACACACACATACAACTTTAGAGAGGAGAGAGTACTAACAGAGAGGGAACTGATAAAGATTTCTAAACAAAACTGTTTTCAATTCTTTTTATTATGAACTTAATCTGCAATAAATGTGAACATTTCAATATAAGATGAAAAAGAAGACTATTTGTGAAATTATAAACTAGTTATATGCAGTCTGAGTTATTTAAAACATTTATTAAATTTAACATGGTAGCAACAAACTTCCCCAAATGCAACAAAGAAAAGTTTGGAACTTTTTTTTTGGTGTATTTAAAAAATGTTTTCTTGACTAAACTGAGTCTTCCTTCAAGATTTAGAAAAGTAGAGAGATGAGGAGAGAATGAATTCCAAGCTTGGAAAAAAGCATATGCACAGAGACAGAAAATGGAAAACTGTATTCTGGGAAAAGAGCTAGTGGTCCAGGGAAGCTGGGATGTGCTGTTTGTGGAGGTGAATTATATGAGGTAAGGTTGGAAAGGCAAGCAGAAGCCAGATTGTGAAGAGCTTTAAAAATACCACTTCAAGAAATTTGTATTATAAGGTGCCAGGGAGTCATGGAAGATTTTTAAGCAGAAGAATGATATGAATAGATCTGTACCTTAGAAAAATGACTCTGGCAGCTAAGTAGAAGATAGATTGGAGAGGATCAAAATCACAAGCAGTAGAAACCAAATTTAAGGCCATTAAAATGGACTAGTTGAACAGTTAGAGATGAGGGCCTGAACTAGAATGGTAGCCATGAGTGGAGAGATAGTGATTGATGCAAGAGAGCACCTGAGAATGGAAGAACTCTGGCACTTGGAAGTGGGGGAAAGGGTAGGGTGAGACTCAAAGAGAAGAATCAAAGATAATCCTAAGGTCATAAAGCATGATAATTAAGAGGATGTTGGCGCCCATAACAAATAAAGAAGTTTGAAGGAGATAGGTGTAGGAAGGAAGATAATGAATTCTGCTTCAGACAGGTTGGTTTTAAAATGCTAATAGTGGATTTCAAACAGAGTTAGCTACCTGGCAGTAGGCAGTGAGGCTTAACTAGAATTAAGGACAAAGATTATTTTATGTATATATATATATATATATATATATATATATATATATATATGTATATATATATATTTGAGAGTCATCTGCATAGAGATGACCATTGAAGCCATGGGAATAGATGACTAAAAGAGTAGAGAGAGAAGAGTCTCTGAGCCCAAGATAGAGTCTTGAGGAAAAGGTACTCTTAGGAAACTGCTGATGATGATCCAACAAGAGAAACTGAGAATGAGCAGTCAGACAAGTGGGAGGAGAACCACCTCATTTAAAATGAGAAATTTCATTTGACTCATAACAATCAGATTAGGTTGATTAATGCAAATCTTATTATTCTCATTTTCCAGATATGAAAAGTAAAATGATATGTATCTAGTCACAAAGTAAACAGAGTTGAGTACAAGTCTTCTAAGTCCCAATTCTTCCCACTATGCCAGCCTGCCTCTCTAATAGTTTAATTTATATTTAGTATAATATAATAATTTAGTGCATGTATACTTTTTTGTAACTATCACCTTACTTCACCCTCACAACACCACTTGCAAGATGAATGGGTCATGTGCAATAATCCTCATTTTTACAGAAGAAGAAACTGAGGTTCAAAGGAGAAGTAATGTGTTCACAACCATATATTTAATAAATAATTGAGCCTCAAGCTTTTCTTATGTCTCCAAGTTTATTGTTCTTACATTTTATAGGTCAGAGACTGAAAAAAAAAATCTGGGGAACACTTTCCTAGACAATAGAATTAGTTGTAAATAGAAGTGTCTGCCCTACTTCCTTCTACCCAGCTCAAATTATCCTCTGCTTTTCTCTTCATATTTAATACCACAAAGAGTCAGGATATGAGACTCAACTTATCAGAATGTCACCTCTGTGATAATACAACTTTCAACCAACCAAGTACCATGGATAAAATATTGACCTACTTTGTTCACAACTATATATCAGAAGTCTAAAACAAGGGGTTATAGAAGAATATTATATGTTTAGTTGATTATTAGCAATTACCACTGAAATGACTCAATTCAAAAAACATTTATTAGGCGCTGACTGTGTGTACAGAGAACTAGCTCCAGACTCAGTGAGGTAGAAAATGGAAAATAAAACATGATCCATGTCAACATAGCAAGAGGCTTAATAGGCGGATATGACTCATGCTAAAATAGCTATGGTAGAAAACAATACATGTCAGAAATACAAATCAAATGCAAAAGGCGACCTGAAAAGAGAAAGTTACTAGGAAGAGGCTTCCTGGAGAAGGTAGGAATTTGTAAAGCAGAGACAGCAAAGAAACAATCTAGATATATGGAAGAGAGTCAACATAATATAAAAATGCCTGGGGAGGTGGGCTAGAAGATAAAGTAGCAAGATGAGAGAAGGTTGGCAAGGCAAAGAGGTGGCAGAATGGGGAGGAATTGAATGCCAAGCAGAGGACTTTGAATGTACTCTGCAGACAACTGGGAGCCCCTAAAGATTAGATTTGCCCAGTGTTCTCCTCACGGTATGAATGTGATTTTTGAACTCTAGGCTAAGAGTTCTTGTGGAAGCTATCTGCAGAGATGCTTATCTTAATGAGATGCCAAACATATCTTATAAAATCACTAGCCTCCTCTACACAATAGACTCAAGAGGATTTAATCTTTGTTAGTTAATCCACAAAGGTGTTTTTCAAAATGTATTCTGGGGAACTTCAGAATTCTGGGTAACACCTGGGGAAAAAGAGTGGATCCCTCAATTCATTCAACTAAGCATTTATTAAGCAATAAATGTGTGCAAGGCACACAAGATTTGCATGGCACAAAATTTGCCTTCCAGGACCTTTCCATCAAATGTATACATACAAATATCTGGTATTTTAGAGACCTGGTTAAATGCAAAGAAAAGGTTCAGGAAAAGTACTATGAGATCATATGAGAGAGTTATCATTTTTACCTGGAGGTGAGCTCTCTTCCAATTCCCAGATTCTGGAATTCTTTTACTCTGTGTTGGGTAAGGGTGGATCAGAGGAGAAATCACAGAAGAGGTGGCACATATAATTTGAAGGAAAGGACTTTCATAGATAATAATAATAATTTATTTAATTATTTTTTATGTTTAAATGTTACTAGCACTTATGACATGCTAGGCACTATGCTAAGTGCTATGCAATCATTATTTCATTTGATCTTCATAATACTTCTGGGAGGTGGGTGCTATTATTATCATCCCTGTTTTACAGATGAGGAAACTGAGGCAAACATAAGTTAAATTGACTCACCCAGGGTCACATAACTAGTAAGGGTTTGAGACTAGATTTGAACTCAGGTCTTCTTGAGAAATCCTGGTACTTCATCCACTATACTACTTAGTTGCCTACAAATGAAGAAGAGAAACTGGAAACTACTGATCCTCATCATTATCATTACTGTTTTTATTGTTATCATTATCATTACCATCACCATCATTGTTCTTGTTGACAGTAGCAGTAACTCTCTGCATACAGATGGCATTCTCCGTCCAAAGTCTATTAGAATTGTCTTGGATCAACGTCTTTCTGAGAAGAGCTAAGTCTACTGTAGTCAATCATCACATAATCTTGCTGTTACTGTGTATAATTTCTCCTGGTTCTGCTCACTTCACTCATGTAAGTTCATATAAGTCTTTCCAAGATTTTCTGAAATCATCCCGCTCATTACTTCTTATAGAACAATAATATTCCATTACATTCATATACCATGAATTCATATACCAAACTTATTAAGCCATTCCCCAATTGATGGCATCCATTCATTTCCCAAATCCTTGCCACTACAAAAAGAGCTGCTACAAACATTTTTGCACATGTGGGTCCTTTCCCCTCTCTTATGATCTTTTTTGGGATACTGACCCAGTAATGGCGCTGCTGGATCAAAAGGAACGTATAATGTGATAACCCTTTGGGCATAGTTCCAAATTATTATGACTACTCCTTCACAAAGGTATGACCACTGAGGTCCAAACCAACCTTCCCCATTCCCCAGCAAGACTCCACTCTGTATTGTCCCTAACAGGGTCACTATCTCACTTCTGTTTGGATAGTTCACAATAACCAAGAAGTTAATAATACTAGATTTTTATACACACACACACACACACATATAAAATGCTGCACTATTTTTTTCTGCTATTATGTATGAGGCCTTTAATGCATTTTACTCACAGCACTCCAATAAAGTGGATATTATAAGTATTATTACCCTTGTTTATTTATAAGAAACCAAAATCAAACCCTAATTTTATAGCTCTCTTCGGCTCTGTTTCTTCATCTGTACCATTCTTGATGAACAGTGGTTTCTCAGGTGTGGGTACTACCTCTGCCAACCACTTCTACAACTTGGCAAGCAATTTGGCAGACAACCTTTGAGAATCATTGTGGCCAAGGAACTCAACGCCCTAAGGCCACACTGATGATAAGCCTCCCTAAACCAAACCAGACTGGTCCTCAGAGAGCTGATATATAGTCCATTCTATACTTAAAACTTTTCCAGTTTGCTAAGACCTGCCAAAGTTCATACTACGCTGGCCTAACATTTGAGAAACCTGGATCACTCCCACATCACGAGAAAGACTTTGTTGGATTTTAACGTAACCATCTGTAAAATGGGGATAGTAACATATGCTCTGCCAAAACACTTTGCAGATCTTAAAGTATTTCAAAATATTAGTTAGCATTAGTAGCAATAGAGGAGTGTTTAAAATGATTGAACTAAGAAGTGGGGATAGGGGAGGACTATGAGTGTGGAACATTCCTTAAACTGTCAGATATGAATGTATTGGATAATTTTGCTACAGATTTTTTTTCTTTCTTTTTAATTTTTCATTATAAGGAATGACTCTGGGCAGAGGGAGAGGAAGAGGAAGATATTTGGAAATGAATCTATACATTTTAAAATAAGACCAGGTCAAGAGATAGGATCTGGTAGTGGGAGAATTAAAGGTTGAATCTGTGATTTTTCTTGTACAGGAAAATCCCAAATGAGGAAACTCCTTCTATCAATATAAATCAGCTGTTAGAGAGTTGCTCAAGAGTATAGAAAAGATAAATGACTTTTCCAGAGTCACACAGCCAGTATAAATCACAGGCAAGACATGAATCCAGGTTGTCCTGGCTTAGAAGAAGCCAGCTTTCTATTCAATATCTTATGTTGCCTCTCACAAAATCAGATTATACAACTGAAGGAGAGGGATGGAAAAAGAAAGAAAATGGCTGAAATATGTGTACATATATTTCTCCTAAATAAATATAAACTTGAAAGCAAGGATTTTTTCATTTTTGTCTTTGTATACCCAGTTTGGGGCACAATGCCTCACACATAGTAGGTGCTTGATAAGTATTTGCTGATTGATTGGTTGGTTGAATATTTTTTATTTGTAAACTGGTATAAATCTACCAGTATTATTGGCAGGGAGGGAAAAAATAAACTTGAATTAATGGGCATGTTTTTATTTCCATGAATAGTTTTTAGTCTCTGGAAACTATGGAGAACAAAGTGTTGTAAGCACAAAGTGAAGAGAGGAGGAGAGCCAAATAGACACATCCACATGAAGCCATGGTGTTTTGACCAGAGTTTCACTTCCATAGTGTCCCTAGAGTTCTCCTTCAGCTCTTGTTCTGATTAGGACTTTCATTAATTAGAAGGAGAGGAAGGGGTGGTGAGGAAGGTCTCCATCAGTGCCTTCACTGTCTTTGTCCTGCCTTCATCATGCCCCAATAGGCAGAGTTACAGAAAATAAAGACCCCAGCACTGCATAAAACTAAGTTAGTACAGCCTAGAAATTTTTCATAATGTTAAGCCTGGGTCCTTCTTCCCTTCCTGGCCCTTGAGACTGGGTTCTGGGACATAACACAGCAATTGTGCAACAGCCTCCTCAGCAAGCTATAGTTCCAAAAAAGCAATGTGGCCCAACGAAAAGAGCAAGATTTGAAATCAAGAGGATCTGCATTTGAATTCCATTTGACTGTTTTCTTCCTTTGCAAAAGAACTAGAGAATCTCTGGAGTTCCTTCCAATTTTAAATCCCAAGATCCACCTTGACCAGAGAGATAGATTTGTGGGAAGACCAGGCACTAAGTCATGAAACCACTCAATAAAATTCCTAGAGGGCAGGAAATCTCACAACTATCAGCTTGCCAAGGTTATCTAGGGATAATGTTACCTGTTGGGCACTTGAGGCTAGAACTAAGGGATTCTGGAAACTGTGGGACCAGAAAAGCTACAGGCAAAATTATGAATCATAAAATGTCAGGGAAGGAAAGTGATCTTAGAGTCTAGTCCATTTTATACAGGAAGAAACTGAGGCCTAGAAAGGAGGAAGTAGTTTGCACAGAATCACGGAGCATATTAGTGGCAGATGAAGACATTTTGATGTCATTCCCTTTCCCTTCAAGAAGCCCCCTTCAATGTCTTCTTTACTCTCTCGAGACCCAGTGCTAACTCCACCCCACCCACTGTTCCCAGGAGAAGTCTTAATCATTTTGACTTGAACAGGTTAGATTTCTTTGAGCCAAGCATGCTTAAATTTTAAATATTTTTAAGTGAAAGACTTTTTTTCTCTCTCAAAGGAATTTTAAATGGTAGAGGCTGGGTCTGTTTTAGCTAAGAAAGGGGGTTAGATTTGGAGATAAAAGATGTGAATTCAAATCCTTACTCTACCACTTTTACTGTGTATACAACCTCTCAATGCCTTAAGCTCCTCATCACCAAAATGAAGGGAAGAAAATAAATAAGACCTCTAGCCCCAATCATATAGTGCCTATGAGGCTAAAACAGTCAACTGAAACATCAAGCTCCCACTGGAAAACTCATTTGACCTCTCTAGTCCTGTCTGTAAAAGCATGGGACTGAAGCAGATGATTAAGGCACCTTCCTACATTTACTCATTCATTCATTTGCTCATTCATTCATCCATCTATCCATTCATTCATCAGAGCTACTTATTTTTTAGTTTTGAGAAATTGAAATAAAAATTATTTGCCCTGAAGGTGCTTATTCTATTGGGATAAGCTAGCAGACCAGAAAGGAGACAATTGTTATAGTACACATGACAGGTAATAAAGGCCTGAAATGAGACAGTAATTGTGTGAGTGGAGAGATAGTAACAAATAGGAGAGATGTTATACAGGAAGAACTAATGAAACTTGGCAACTGACTGACTATGAAAGATGAGGAAATGGTAAGAGCCTAGGATGATCCTGAAGTTGTGTATATAGGTGACCAGAAGAATGGTGGTATCCTGAACAGAAATAGGGAAGTCTGGGAAAAGGTGAATTTAGGGGAAAATATAATGAGTTTTGGACATGTTAAGTTTTCAATGTCAGTGGCACGTTGTTCAAAATCTTGGGGAAGAGACCCATGACTGGGGGTAAAAGACAAATGATGATCCCCTCAAAGGAGACTAAGGATAATTATGAGAGTCAGGAGAGAGTAATGTCATGAAAGCCAGTCTAAAGTTTAGTTCTAAAGTTGTTTAACTCTCCTCACCTTCGTTTTTTAGTCCCTTTAATTTGAGGATTAAAATTTACCAATAAGTCAATTTATTCATTCAATAGTCATGTATTCAGGAGAGAGAATGGCATGAAAGCCAGTTCTAACATGATATTTCTGAAATCAATTCAATTGAACATTGATATTTTCTGGGCCTTTCAAGTTGTAACATTTTATGGCTTATTATCATTTCCAACTCAACATTCTATTTTTTTTCAGCTAAAATCATATGACTTTAAAAGCTAAATGATTTTGGCCAATGCTATCATTGCTATAATCCACATTTATGTGTAAAGAAAACATGGTCCTATACACAAACTAAAATGAGGGGATTCCAGAATCTAGGCTCCACTTCCATTTAAAAAAAAAAATCAACACACATTTCAGTAAAGACAAAGTCTATATAAAGCGGGAACAATGGAGGAATACAAAGAAGTATAAAGTGTGGTACCTATCCTCAAGAATCTTACGTATAAGTAACTCGACTGATTAATTTTTTTCCCTTACTACTACCCACTTTTACTTCAAGCAGTTGTCATGATGAATTAAAAGGCTGACCAAGGGTTAACCCCTCTTCAGGTCATATTAAAAAGAGCCCAGGCCATTTCCCAAAATCCACCATTTTCTCTCTAAAATCCTTCATTTGTGTTCAGCTTCTATCAGAAAGTAAATATGATAGGAGAGGAACTATTTTTAAATGTAGGGTTTTCATTGATAATTTAATTCCTCCAATGGATTCAGGTCATCTTCAATATTTACAAATCCTATCCCTAGAAAAACCTTTATCTTTTTAAAATGAGGTTATATTAAAGTCTAACAAACTCAACAATTTAAGAGGCGAATTTTAAAAATGAGGAATTAAATCTTTCAACCTCATTATTGAAAAAAAAGTATGCAAACAAACAAAACAATCAGTCACAATTGATTTGTTTATGATCTTATCTTTCAGAAATTCCTTTTTAAAGATACCTTCCCTATGGATGTTTAATTATCTGTGTATTTTTGAACTTTGTGCCTTCTGTTTTTGGAGCAGATAGCAGCCCATCAGTATTTGGAAAGGGAGAAAAAGAATCAATGGGACTGAATGTAAAGTCAATGACTCCCCAATTTACTCCTCTTGAAATGTTCTAGTGCAATTATCTTTCCATTTTGTAGATGCTTTATACAAAAGTCAGTCAATAATCAGTCGGAAAAAACCCACATCATATTTTGAAAACTTTGATGGTTATATAGAAAAAAATTGTCTGTAGGAAGAATGGGAACATGCTTGCCCACTGAGGAACTTTACTCAGTTGGATAGGGGTGAGAAAGAGGGTAAAGTAACTGAAGAGAAGAAGGCTGAATCATGGAATCAGATTACTGAAGCTGGGAGGGACCTCAGAAATTCATCCAGTCATGTAATCATGGGATTTTAATCTGGAAAAAATTCATTTACAATCTCTTCCTTTTGTATATTAGGAAATTGACACCCTGGTGACAAATCCAATAATGTAAATATTCAGGCCTCAAAGATAAATGAAAATTTGTTTCAAAGCCACTTTTTAACTCTTCCCACCCATGTTTTTTTCAGTCCCCTTGAACTTGAGGCCCAAAATTTGCTAATAAATCAATTAATCCAATAAGCATTTTATTAAGCATCTTTATATGCACAGTATTATAATAGCCACAGTGGAAGGTATAAGAGAAATAAAGAGCTAAGTTCTTCAAAGAGCCTTAGTTTACCTTAGGCATTCATAAAACCATAAAAATGTCAAAGTTGGAAGGGACTTTAGAATGTAAGCTATTAGCCCTGGAAAGAGTTTTAAAGAACAATCAAGCCCCCTTATTTTACAGATGACACTACTGAGATTTAGCGTATGGGAAGGGACTTGTCCAAGAGCACACGTTACCTGAATTTCCTGATTCCTGGTCTAAACACCGTTAAACCATTCTGCCTTTCCCTTCCCCACAAATGCCAACACTTTTTGAAAAGACCAGCAGAATACAAATTACATAAAATATATATTATTGAAAAAAAAACCTAGACATATTCATCACTTCCACCTGCCCAATTAAGGGAAAACTCACCAATCACTTCTTAGCTTCCTCAGTGTTTCCAATAACACCCACTTCCCTAGAGGGAAATTACTTCTGATGGGCAGCCTGAGAAGCCTGGTTTTGGAAGGCCCCAGGCAGCCATCAAAGTGACATTTCCCTTTCTTTCCACATCCAAGGCAATCTTCTAGGAACAGAAGCCTTATGATTGGAAGCTAAGCCTTTTTGCACAGAACCAATATTTTTGCAAGGTAATTCTCATCAGGGAGGGGTGCAGTTCACTATATATGAAAGAGGACTAGAAGGAGATTAGGAACTGGTAATTACATAGCAAAGAAGCAAAAATGCAGAATTGCATGCTTGCTTCCCTCTTCATTATTTGCATCAAACTCTGCTTGGCCCCTGATGAGAAGCCAAGAAAACAAGGAGGATATGGCAAGTAAGCACACCACCCAGTTCCCCTTCCCACCCCACCCCCACTCCCTTCCAGGCATACACTTTTTAAAAAAACACTCATGCACAGAAACCCACAGAGGGAGCAGTCACAAGAAAACCCCAAGAAGAAAAAGGGGAAAATGATGTATACATCTTACATTAAAGAAGAGATAGAGAGAAGAGACAGAGAGAGACAGAGACATAAAGAGAGACACAGAGACAGAGATGGAAGGAAGGAAGGAAGAAAAAAGGAGGGAGGGAGGAAGGGAGGGAGGAAGGGAAGGAGAGAAGGGAAGGAAGAAAAGGGGGAGGGAGAAAGAGAAAAGGAGGGAAGGAGAAAGGATGGGAGGAGGGAGGGAGGAGGGAGGGAGGAGAGAGGGAGGGAGGAAGGAAGGAGGGAGGGAAGGAAGAGGAAGGAAGGAAGGAAGAGGAAGGGAGGGAGGAAGGAAGGAAGGGAAGAAGAGAGAGAGAGGGAAAGAGAGAAATGGAGTGAAAGAGAAAGGAAGGGAGGAGGGAGGAAGAGAAGAAGGAAGAAAAAAGACAGAAAGACAGACAGAAAGATGGGGAAAGAAAGAAAGACAGAAAGAGCCAGAAAGACAGGGAAAGAAAGAAAGAAAGAAAGAAAGAAAGAAAGAAAGAAAGAAAGAAAGGAAGGAAGAAAGGAAGAAAGAAAGAAAGGAAGGAAGAAAGGAAGGAAGGAAGAAAGGAAGGAAGGAAGAAAGGAAGGAAGGAAGGAAGGAAGGAAGGAAATAAATAAATAAAGAAAGAAGGAAATAAAGAAAGAAAGAAAAAGAAAACTAAAAATAAGGGAGGATATATGTTTTATCATGAGGAAGTATTTAGACCTGGGAAGATTTTTTTTTTTCTGTACTTCCTTAATTCTGTCTGGCCTTTCAACCCCAAATGGAAATTATATCTGGTAGGTAGAGAATGAAAGAGAAAAAAGGAAAGCTCGAGAGGCCTCAAAAACTCCTGCCCCAGGTCCCCATATTCTGCTCTGGGTTAGTTTTGTGACCCTGGACACTTGACTATAAACTCTTTGGATTAAGGTTGGAAAAGGCTGCCCGACATCATAATTTTATAGATGCTTTTGGGAGCCTCAGTTTCCTTCTCTGTGAAAGGCTTGACCTCTAAGATTTCCAAGGTCCCCTCAAGCTTTAAAAATTCTAAGACTGTATGCATCACTTGCTGCAAGCAATCTTTCTCAAGGACTTCCCTATTCTAAAGCATCTTCCAAAAAACTAACCCCATCACCCCCACCTAACACTAACTATGGCTCTAGGGCCCTCTTCGGAAGATCTTTAAGACCGATCCGGACCTACCAGCCAGAGACTAAGGCGCACAGCGACTCTTGGACTTGCCCTGAGCTCTGACTGGTGATCGCAGCTCTAGTGGCATCCCCCAGGTATTAGCCGACCGAGAAATTCTGCTTTCCCCTACCCCCTCCTGCCCCAATCCAGGAGCCCTTCCTCCCTTCTCCTGAGCCCCCTTCTCGCCCTAGGCGTGTGCAGCTCTTTTAGAACATGTCCGGAGTCTACAACCCAGGACCCCAGAAGAGGGAAGGAGGTACGGGAGAACTGAGTCCGGGAGGGCGGAAGGGAAGAACTCTCCTGGAAGACAAGGCAAGGCGAGGGAGGCAACGTGAGGCAGGCAGTTCGGCTTTCTGCTCCTACACGGCGGAGGTGCATGCCTGGCGCAGACGTGTTGGAGTATGTGTGTATGTGTTTGTGTATGTGTGTGTGTGTGCGTGTGCATGTGCGCGCGCGTGTGTGTGCAAACCTCTCCTGAAAATATCTCGTCTGAACCCTCCTCCTCTCTCTTCCTCCTCCCCGCATCCCTCAGAGATCTCCCTCCCTTAGCTTTAGCAAGCCTTCCCACCTTCCCATTTATTCGACTAAGTGGACCAGAGGGAGGCATTGAGCTAAAAGGTCACTCGCCCTACCTTGCTCTCCTGAAGAGAAGAGAGGAGGGAGGAAAGCTGCTGCTGTTGCTGCTGCTGCCCGAAGGGGTGGTGAAGCAATAGCACAGCACCGAAGCGAAGCAGACACCTCCGGGTGTCTCCTGCAGCCTCGGCCAATGCTGCTTGCTGCTGCTTGCTGCTGCTGCTGCTGCTGCAGCTGCTGCTGCTTCCGGGTTGGTCAATTTCACGTCACTTTGCCACAGGTTTGCAAAGCAGCAGCAGAAGCTGCGGGCCCGGGCGTCCGCCAGCAGCACCGTGGCGAGAAATAACTATAAAAGGAAGAGACACATCGAGGGAGGAAGAGGAAACACTGTTTACCTTTGAAAAAAAAAAAAAAAAACTGAACCGCCAGCTCTTTCACAAAAGGAAGAAGCTACAAGCGCCTCCCCCTCGCCCGGTTCCCTTCTGCCTTGCCGGGAGCTTCGGAGTATGGCAGGGTGGCTGTACAGAAGCCCTGTTCCTCCCATTCAGAAATAAGGGAAGGGAAAAAAGACTGAGGATAGGTATGCAACTTAAAAGGAGATATTTGGGGAGAGACCTCCATTCTAGATTATAAAGAATTAGAGGGCAGCTCCTGGATCTTGTTTCATATTTTCATTCTCATTACCCAGAATAAAGAAACGGTTCTTAATAAATTTTAAGTTGAATGCCATGTTTAATAAGTAATGAGCCATAGAAAAGTAGTCAGGAGATCTGAATTTGACTTCTATCTCTGCGATTTATTGGCAGAATAAATGCTACCGTATGTAAAATCTACTTTAGACAAGTCAGTTAACTGTCCTCAGCTCATTTGTCAAATGATAGTGCCTTGCTCATCTCACATGGTTCTTTTATTAATAAAAAGATGATGAAAGGGATTTTATATCATACAAATGTAAGGTATGATTTTTTTATCAATCTGAAATCAATTCAGATATCAAAATTTTTTATCAATTATAAAATTATAAAATATTACAGGTAGAAGGGACTTTAGGGTCCACTTGTCCAGCCATTGAGCATTTTTTTAATAGAGAAAAAAAATTAGGAGAGTCAGTCAATGAATACACGTTGTTGTTGTTGAGTTGTTCAGTCTGAGAAAACTCTTAGTGATACCACGGGAATCATAGCATACTCAATGCCCAAAGCATGGAATCATAGCTCCTCTATCTCCCAAAGACTTTTCTTCCCTTTTGCTTTCGTCTTCAATCTTTCCCAACATCAGGTATATATTAAGTATCAAATCCAAGAGTAAAAAGCCATTCTTACTCCAATTTCTGGAAATCAATCCCTTCTCAACTATCTTGATAATTTGTAGACAATCTCTTGATTATGGCCAAGTTTCCCTTGTCTAGCTGAATAAAATTCTTGTACAAGGTTATTCAAGTTCAAAAGCCTTTTTAGCACTTAGTGTCAGGCTTATAAGTGATTGATTCTTTGGTTGAGACAAAACTTAATAAATGCTTGTTGATTGAGCAGTTATTGCCTTTCTATTTTATTATATTTATCTTGATGTGCATCTTATAATTCCAATTAGATTGCTATCTTCTTGAAGAAAAAATACATCTTAAATATCTTCCTATTATCTAACACAATATAGAATCAGAAACTCATCTTTATGAGTTCCAATCCAGCTTCAAGCCCTTACTAGGTGTGTGATCCTGGGCAAATCATTTAACCCTGTTTGCCTCAGTTCTTCATCTGTAAAATGATTTGGAGAAAGAAATGGCAAACCACGTCAGTATCTTTGCCAAGAAAATCCCAAATGGTCTCATAGAGAACTGGAAACAAACAACAAAGCACAATATAGTGTACACAATGGACTCTTCCTCTGTATTTGCTGAATGAATGTTGAACCTGTGATGTGCTTCTTTTAAAGACATCTAAGATTGGGAGTCCAGTTCAAGTTTTTGTGGATCAAAGGAGAAAATCTTTTACTTGAAATGAGTAAATGGTAAGAAAATTAGTCTGGTCTATTTTGGTTTATTCAGATAAGTTCTTAGAGCAGTTATTTTAATCCTGAGTAGAAACCTGATGATGAGCAAGTCTTCCATTACCTTGGATAGACACCGATGAGGTAAAAAGACATGATTCACCACAGAACTAAACCTGTTAATGGCAAGAAATTGTTAACATTTTAGTTCCATCTGCATAGTATTCATACTTTATAAGCAAAACCAGCTCTTTTCAACACATATGCAAAAGCCCTTAGACAGAATGTTGTTCCCTGCTGAGCTGTTACTTTTTTTTGAAAGTTAGTTTTATTATTTGTGAAAGGTAGCAGAATGATAACCCAGCAGATACTCAACCTCTATTTTTGTTCTCCTACTTAGTATTTTGCAACTCTGCTGACTTCTCACTTTCTTGATAAAAGTAAACACATATCACTCCTAATTATCCAACTATGAATTTTCCTGAAACTTCAACCATGCGGAACAACATGCAAAACTAGTTGTAAATGTTTTAATCTTAAAAATAACTGTTACAAAGCTCATGCACTCCAACACAACTCCCGACTGGAAGGAGGAGGGACAGACCCAGTGTAGTAGTGAATTTTAGCCACAAACTCACTGCCAAAATCTGAGATTAAACCAAGGACATTCTCAAGGTTTCTTTTAAGAATGTTAGAATTGGTTATATGACATGGAACACACTGGCACAGGACCACCCAGCATGGAGTGCCCTCTTCAGAGAAGATACTGTGCTCTATGAGCAAAGCAGAATTGAATTAGCTCAAAAGAAACATGAGATGTGCAAGGTTAGAGAGTTCATCCCAAATGTTCATAGGTATTATTTCTGTCCACCCTGTCTAACCAGCCACAGTCAGACACATTGTAACTCAACTCTAATATAGTTTGGTCCTCTTCAAGAATCAAGGACAACAACCAACCAACCAGTCATGAAGTTGAGAGTCTTTCATGCTACACACTGAAACTTTGTGGCCTTTACCAACTGGGATTCAAAGAGTTGAGGCTATGTATTCTGATCATAAAGTATCAAAGGAAAGGAATAGACTGCGCAATTATGAAGGAGATTGGTTTTTAAGTGAGCAAATACTGTGCCAAGAGCAAGAAGCAAATTTAAACAGGGAATAAGTAAGATCCGAAGGAATAGTCAGAGTTGAGTCCAAGGTCAACTGTCTTAGAATAGCTATAAGATAAATCAAAAGGATACAGGCTTTGAGTGGAATAAAACAGTTTACGTTTGTTGCATACTGCATGCTAAGTGTATTTACAAACTCTTAATCCAAGGTTTTTTGGACTCTAGACCTTCCATCTTGTTTTTTTTTCAGATTCACTAACACTTTGGACAGCTCCTACTTTCTGCAGCTATGCCGAGAACAAGAGGTGGTTGTGTCAGGGCAGACAGTGTTGCTCTCTTGGAATCATAGATTCACTGAAGGAAAAATAATCTTCTAAGAGATAATCTTCATTCCTCTCACTTCCCAGATGAGGAAACAGACTTAGAGAAGGGAAAAGATTTACCCAGTGTGTAACTCTATATAAACTAAGGCAATTTAGCATGTTTGATTGTACCATTTCTCTTTCTGTTCTTTAAAGATTGGAATTTACAGCAGATAAAAAATGAAGTGTTGGTGATGGTAGTGAATGCTACTTGAAGGTGACCTGTTAGGAAGTAACCCACTATAATAAGAAAGAAGAGAAACACAATCTCCAATACTAGTATAGGGCTGATTCATACAAGGGTAAATAGTTTACTCTAACATAAAATGATCCAGTCATTGAAGAAAAAAAAAATCATGTTATATGTTAAATGGGAGAATAAAGTCTGTGATACATTTTATAAAGTTTTTATTAAAATAGTTTAAAATAAAAGTACTGGTGTTTAAAAGGAGAATAAAGTTCATGTGTCCAGGGATATGCTCTTATGTGGAACTCTACATTCTTTCATGATGCTCAATCATTAAATGTAGAGCCTATTTCTGTCTCAATGCCCTCCCTCATTTTGCAGATAACGAAACTAAGCTCAGGGAGATTACATGACTTGCCCATACTCATACAGCCAGAGTCAGAGTTTAAACCTATGTCCCTTGTGTCTACAACCTGGACTCTTCCTGTTGTTTGATGCTCTCTTCTGAGATCCACACCCTTATCATAAAAGAAAAGCTTACCACACAAAATGCCTATAGGACATTCTTACCAATTCTATAAGATTCTACCTGAAAATCACCCTGACCTCCAACTTAACTAGTACCAGATCAAACTCATTATCTTCACCATAAATCTTCTTCCCCATACAATTTCCCTATTTTTACTGGGGCACCACTCCTATGTTTGCATTTTTTACTCTTCCTTCTCACTTACTTTTTTACATTTAAATTGTTCATCAGATCCTGTTTATTATACTTCCAAAATGTCTCTCAGATCTGCCCAACTCCTCTATACCTACTTCTAACCCCTTTTACAGGCCCTTATTACCACCTCTCAGGATTATTTCATCAGCTTCCTTTCTCTTATGTTTACTCTTTTCCTAATCCAATCTATCCTACATATTACTGCCACAGTAATTTTTCATATTCCTAAATAAAGTCATACCCTCTTATCAGCTCAAACATCTTTAGTAACTCCCCTTAGGGAGCCAAGTTTAAGCCACCTAGCCTAGTATTCAAAGCTCTCCACCATCTGTCACCTTCCTGCTTTCTTCTCTACTTCCCTACTTCCTTCCCTGCCAGTTCCTTTTCTTTTTATGCTCCTTCATGTACCCTGTTATCTAGGCAAATCTTCCCTCTCCCCTTCCTATAGCCACATATATACTGTGTTCTCACTCCATTCTTTTCCTTAATCTGTCCTTTTGCCTGGAATGTCCACATCTACCTCCACATCTGTTGAATTCTATTCTTTAAAGTCAAACTGAAATGCCTTTCTCCAGGAAGGCTTCCTGATGCCCTTGCATTGTGGTCACAATACTATAACTCTGGAACTGGAATCTCAGAAATCATTTAGGGCAACTCTCTCATCTTATAAGAACAGTGTCACTAGAAAACTGAAGCCCAGAGAAGTTAAGGGACTTGCCCAATATCTGGAAAGTAGAAAAGGAAGAATATGAAGCCAGTTCTTTTAACTTTAAATCCCATGTTCTTTTCCATACAACATAAAACTAAAGAAGTTAAAACAAAAAAAGCTCTCTTCTTGCACACACATACACACACACACACACAGACATGCACCATAATCAGGATCTATAGAAGGTATGTTAATTTTGTTTTCTGATCCCTAGACACCAATTTCTATAATAACAAGTTATTATATACAGGATGTCCCAAAAGTTTTAGTGCAGCTTATGTATGTAAATGTATAGGTATGAATATATTCAGTATATCTGAACATGTTAATATAGACAGTATATATATATATGGATATGGATATATTTATAGCAACTAACATACATGACTGTATTAATATATGCATTTGAATGTATTTTTAAGATTATATAAGATTAAATGACAGCTATAGTTACAGAAATAATTTTGTTCACTGATTGACCTTTTGAGAATCAATGTTAAGCAGGAAATTAAGGATGTTCACCATTTTATAGAGGATGCCCTGCAGAGTCCAAATGAAAGCAAGATTCCCTATAAATCATGAGGTTCTCCAGATATTTCCTTTTGCCAGTCGCATTTGTTTATTGAATTAAGCCCCAGTGAGCCTTCTTATTGAAATCCACAATTACCAGAAAGAGATAAGCCTAGCAATCTACATAGGAAAAATCAAGTGGATGCAGACTATCTATTGTCTATCTATTACATGAAGTTGGATAGGCAGTTCCCCTGAGTTAGGCTATTAGTACATATGTCTAGGAAAGACATTTCTGATGGACACAAAGCTTGATGTATAACTGGATAAGAAGGAAAACAGACTGGATTGCACCAGAGAAACTATCCAATGTGTTTAATAATTCAAGCTACCCTGGGGCTTTGGGGCATGTTTTCTCTATTGTCATTGGCTTGAACCCCCACTGGCTGTTTTCTTGCCTTTGTTAGGAAGGCTTTAACTATCATCCTACTTTCATTTAACCACTTAACATCAAGTAGCTTTTGCAAAGGAATAATTATTTCAGAGATATAGCAAGAATAAATCTTTTAAAAATTTCCCATAATATTACCCAGCATACTCTACCCTACAATACCTTGGTCTCTGGTGACTAAACTTAAAACTTCACTCAGTTCATACCAAAAAAAAAAAAAAAAAAAGTGATGGAGTACTGGTCACATTAAGTTAAAGACTGCCAGCTGAGTCCTTTTTCTGGGATAGGATCCCAGAAATCATTCCCAAAGATGTCTCCTTGGTCTTTGGGGTATCAATAATACACTTTTAATAGACTTTGATTTCATCAGTTATAGGGCACTCTCTGATGAGGAAAATCCTTCCACCAATTCAGATCAGCACCTTCTCAGCAATTTGTAATCTCAGAGATTAAACACATTTCCCCCAAATCACTTGAGGTAGTGGGTGTTGGAGGTGAAATTTAAAGTCAGGCCTTTCTCATCCCGAGGTCATTTCTCTATCCATATCGCTGCTTTACATGTGGTTATATTATTATCATTATCATAATTATTATCAGTAACTTTTATATGTTACTTTAGGTTTATAAAATATTTTGCATATAATATCTAATTTTATTCTCACAGCAATCTTGACTGATAAGTGCTTTCTTAACCTCATTTTGCAGATTAGAAAACTATGGTTAAGAAAAATTAAATGATTTGACCAGGGTTTTACAGCTAATAGGTGTCTGAGGTGAGATTTGAAATCAGTCTTCCTGATTTCTGGTATAGCACTCTATCGGCTATAGGGGAATAACATCTGTCTGCAATATCAGATAGAAGAGAGATTAGATTTGTTTAGCTTTGTCCTAGAAAACAGGGCTAGAAATGAGAGAGAAAAAATGAGGAGTAAAAATACCAATCTGATGGAAGGAACACTCAGAGCTATTCAGAAGAACAGTGGACTTCCTTGAAGGGCTGAAAGTTTCTCATCATTAGAGACCTTCCAGTAGAAATAGGATGGGGATGTAACAAGAAGGTTGTAGAGGAGATTCTTTGATAGATAAGATCACAAATAGGAATGACCGCAGGGGCCACTTAGTTCTCCCTCCTTTCAAAGATAAAGAAACTGAGACCCAGGGAATCTAAGTGACTTACCTGAAGTCTTGCAGGTAGGATTTGAATCCAGATCCTCCAACTCTAGAAACAGTGCTCTTCTGTGCTTCTATCTTTTCCAATTTTAATTTTAAAATCTCCAATTTTAATCCATTCTTTACAGAGTTATCCAAGTAATTTTCCTAATACACTATCTTGGATATATCACTTAGCTCTGGTCAAAATTTCCATTGAAACCCTCCTCAGCCTGACTCCAATCTACCTCTCCATCCTTATCTCACATCCTCCCCTTTACATACTTTTCATTCCAGATAGACAGGAGCACTATCTGTTACAGATTCTACTCCTCCCTTACACTTTTGCTCACACCATCCTTTGCTTGCCACATTCCCTTTGTCTTTCAAAGGGCCCAGTTTGTCTTTTCTAGGCCCAGATCAAGTGTATCCAAACTTCCCGTTCCTCCTCATATCATCCCCTTTCAAATGAGGGAAATATTCCTTTCTTAAATTTAAATTAAATTAAATTTCTTAAATGTTTGTCTATCCCTACTGCTTACTACAGTGCCTGGCACAGCATAGGTATTTAAATGATAATTTGATAAATGAAAGAACATCTCATCTTCTAGTTTGTTTTATAGTTATTTGGGGACATTTTATAATCTCTTTGAGATTTTTTCCTCCTATGTAACATAGGGATAATAGTGTTCACCTCTCAGTATTGTTTGTAAGAAATAATAATGTGGGCAAAGTGCTTTGCAAAGTTTAAAACATTTGATAAATTGTCATTTTTTGACTAAGTTATAAGTTCACTGATGGTTGAAATAGTAGCTTAGCTGTTTTTGAATCCCCAATGGCCTGGCATAATGCCATGAATGAATGAGTGAATGATATGACTTTGAAACAGAAGGCTTAGAAGAGATCAACTGTTCCAAACCCCAAATTGTACAGATTAGGATACTGAGGCCTGGAGTGGCCAAGTGTCTCACAGGTCTCATAGGCAGGAAACACTTCAACTGAGACTCAAACATAGATCTTTTCACTGCAAAACAAGTGTTCTTTCCACTAGCCCATGCTAGCAGATCTCATCTAGTTCATGTTCCTCATTTTACAGGAAACTGAGACTCAGAAAAGGGAAGTGGAAAGTGGAATGGTAATAGAGAAAGCAAAGAAACCAAGGATCCGAGTTCAAGTTTGAATTTCAATGGGACCATTATTCTTTTTTTTTTTTTTTTTTTTTTGGGGTGGGCTAGGTAATAGGAGTTAAGTGACTTGCCCAAGGCCACACAGCTAGAAAATGTTAAGTGTCTAAGGTCAGATTTGAACTCAGCTACTCCTGACTTCAGGGCTGTTACTCTATCCACTGTGCCATCTAACTGCCCCTTGAGACTATTATTCTTAATTCAAGTTTGTTCATCCCTGCAGTGGGATGCCTCATACAGGTTAAGCATCTGCCTCACAGGTTAAGCCAATGATTCCTTTAAAGAAACTGAAACAGACTTTTTGAAATTTATAAACTCATCTTCTCACATGACCCTAGCAAGTAAGTAAAAGTATTACCTTCAGATGGGGAAACTAAGTCCTAAAAACAGAATGTGATTTACCAGAGATCACCCAGCAAGTTAATATTTAAATTTTATTTTAGCTATAATTTAATTTAATTTAATCTATATCCAAGGTGTTTTTAGGTTGCAAAGAAAGTTCCTTTTTTATGGTTTGTATAAATATTTAAGATATTTGACATTTTGTTTACAACATATTTTGAAAGGTGGGAAGGCTGAGTTATTAAATGTCTGATAATCAAGAAAGCAAATTTTAAAATTCTGTGTCCAAATTGGTATTGTTCTCTCCCATGTTTTCCGATGTGTCTCTCTTAGCCCTCCCTCATTCAAATCCAATATCGCTAGTATGTCATGGCATTACCTCCCTGATGTTATGGTTATCTTTGAGATCAAAGTATAAACAACAGCCTTACCTAAGAAGATATCAGGTAACATTTTTAGGAGTCTTGACTGAAGAAAAAGATCATAATATATTAAATTTTAGTTTGGGGTGACCATAATGGAACCATTTGATTCCTTTCCAGACCACTTAGACAAGAGCTTAAGGCTAAAATCCTTGAAGGTCCTTCCTGATCACCTAAATACAAAAGCCAGCAGAGGAAGAAACTGGGTTCCTCCCTTTGACTTCACATGGGTATTTGACAGCTGCATCACCATAACAAACGTGGAGCCAAAGAAGACTGGACCAAATGAATCAATGCTGTATTCTTGCTGAAAATTTTTTCCATGTTATTGCTAAATAAACTTCCTTTTGTTAACTGTTTAAAGGAGGAGAACAAAAAACACTGGATTTGGAGTTCGTAACTACCTGGGTGATCTCTGGTAAATTACATTCTGTCTCTAAGACTCAGTTTCCCCATCTGAAGATAATGTTACTTTTACTTTTACTTACTTAGTAGGGTCATATGAGAAAATGTGTTTATAAATTTTATAGTCACTGTATAAATGAAATTATTATTTAAAAGACCCTAGTTCAATCCAATCATTTTATAGAAGAGGAAATTTTTCTCTCAGGTCATTATTCCCTCTCCTTTCATTTCTGTCTCTTCTTCATTTATCCCAAATTTGCTTCATCTTCACAAGGACCTTTAGTCATTTGGTTTCTCTATTATCCTAACCCTAACTAACCCCCTTGTCAAGACTGCTCTACTACTTTTGGTGTCTACATTCACCCAACTCTCATCTGTAGCTCCAAGAAACTGTAGCATACTTAGCAGCCACAGCCTGATAAAATCATCTCAGAAGATGGGCTAGACCAGGCTGAGAATAACTGACAGGCCCCAAACCCATCAGTGAGTTAGGAGGATGTTTAACCCAAGCTTGTGAAAACCCAACCCAAGCTTTTTTTCACTCAGCAGAATTGGTGGATGAGAACAGTTGTTTCCAAGGCCTGAAACAGGTACTGTGGAGAGCTGAGAGCTTGGTCAGACATAGAAAAAACCAAGATCATTCACTGTATTGTGAGCCATTGCCTGATTTTTGTCCTGCCGCTGGATTTTGATGATCCTGGAAGAGAGAGTGAGGTTGACAATTTTGTTCAACTCTACTTAAATCCTGTTCACATACAAGTCAAAACACCCATCACACTGTGATGTCATTGGTCCTTTTCAAAAATAGGATGAACAGCAGCACACGAAGGCAGAAATATTACAGGCAAGGGAGAAACAATGCCCCATGCTCCAATACCTTTCAGTTTATTCCTATATCCTATTTCCCCCATCTTTTATTTGTATGAGAGACAAAATAATTTGGGGGTTGGTTGAGAAATTGGGGAAAGGGATAAATCCAGGGAATTCTTGGTAATTTCTTGAAAGGGTAATCACTAAACAGATATTAACTGGGAGTAGAATTGCAATTGAATTTTAAGCCAGAAGCTACAAGAAATTTCTAACTTTAAGTCAGAGTGTGCTTCCCTCCTCTTGGAGAGCAAAAAATGCAGATTTAAAAACGGAAATAAAACTAAAGATCCTAGATAGCTAAGACTGCTCTGTGCTCCAAAGAATTGGTATATGGGTCAAGGAAACTCCTTCTGGAAAGGAAATGTTCATTCCACTAAAGGCTCAGAGGAAGACAGACCTTTCCATATGAAAGAAATGCTTTGTTTTCCTTCTTTCTTCCATCTTCTGCATCTATGTTTGCATAGGATAGTACTAGAATATACACACTCTCTCTCTGATCCTTCACCTCCTAGAACCTTTCATCCTTTCAAGAATGAGCTCCATTACCATCTCTTACAAGAGGCCTTTCCTGATTCTCCTTGCTATTAGCACTTCCCAAGAAACATATATTTGGTCATACTTATAGTTTGTATTTATCTTGTCATCTTCTCACTCCCATCGCCCAATCTAAGCTCCTTTAGAACACAACTTTTTTCTAATCTCTCTTTGTATCTCTAGTTCCTGGCACCTTGCTTTTCACAGACTAGGTATTTCTTTTTTTTTTTTTCTAAAGCTTTTTTTTTTCAAAACATATGCATGGATAATTTTTCAACATTGACCCTTGCATAGCCTTGTGTTTCAGATTTTCCCCTTCTTCCCCCTACCCTCTCCCCTAGATGGCAAACAATCCAATATATGTTATACATGTTAAAATATATATTAAATCCAAAATGTGTAAACATATTTATACAGTTCGCTTGTTGCACAAGAAAAATCAGATCATAAAGGAAAGAAAATGAATAAGAAAACAAAATGCAAGTGAACAACATCAAAAAGAGTGAGAATGTTATGTTGTGATCCACATTCAGTTCCCACAGTCCTCTCTGGCTGTAAATGGCTCTCTTCATCACAAGATCATTGGAACTAGCATCAGTCATCTCATTGTTGGAAAGAGTCACAGTCATCAGAATTGATCAACAGACTAAGTATTTAACAAATGCTTTTTTAATTGAATTGAATTATTTAAATGTATCCCTGCTTATACAGTTCTAGGCCTAAAGTGATCTTTCATAATGAAGAGGTTTCTGGGGCATGATGGATTTTGTGGAGCATTCATATCATATTAGGATATTTCAGACAAGGGGTAATCAATGATCCATACCTCCCCTTCCTGTGGTTTATTCCTATGTCCTGTTTCCCCCACCATTTATTTGCATGAGAGACAAAATAATTTTGGGATTGAGAAACTGGAGAAAGGGGCAAATTTTTTGTGAAGTACAATTTGCTTCTTTTTCTACATTGTAGCACATCTATATTGCTTAATATATAATAGTGAATGTGGCCTGTTTTAGTTTTTAGTTTTTTAGTTTTTTTTTTTTTTGCTTTTTGCTGAGGCAATTGGGGTTTAGTGACTTGCCCAGGGTCACACAGCTAGGGAGTATTAAGTGTCTGAGACTAGATTTGAACTCAGGTCCTCCTGACTTCAGTGCTCTATCCACTGCACCACATAGCTGTGCCTTAGTTTACATATTAAAGGGATTTTAATGTATATAAAGTGAATAAACTACTTAGAAGCATGGATTTAGGCTTCACAGCTAATTAACTACCACTTAGGTGGTACAGTAAGATAGAGTTCTGGGACTGGAGTCGAGGAGATCTAAGTTCAAATCCTACCTCAGATCCTTATTAGCTATGTGATCCTGGACAACTCACTTAACTTCTGAATGACTTGATTTTCTCAGCTGTAAAATGCTTATCTCCCAGGGTTGTTGTGAGACTCACATGAGAGAATAATTTTAAAACTCTTAGCATAGTGTTTGACACATAGTAGATGTTATCTAAATGTTAGTTATAATTATTATGAACAAGTCCAGAGAAGAGCTGCCTGGTGGGAAACCAAGAGCTTCCTGGCAGTAGGATGGGCAAGCCAAAGCAGGAAGTCCATTTGGGAAAGCCAGATTTGGCTTACCTGGCACCTGCCAAAACAGGTAAGCCAAAACACTGCCATCTCAATCATCACCTCCTTTCAGGCTTCCAAGCGCAAGTCTGTAATACATTTTGGAAACCTAAGAAAATTAGACAGCAATTTCTCCCTCCAGTCCAAACACTTTAATCATCATCGAGGAAAGAAGCTTCAGGAAATGGGAATTGAAAAATGTCTCTGAAGGTACTACAGCCCTTGCTTCCTTAGCAGTCTGGCTTCTCAAGATCCCCAAATGTTTTCATTGCCCAAGTTCTCAGCATGGTTAAGTGGTTCAACAACAGAAGTAGGTAGGATTTCATAAGTAGAAATAATATTAAAGAGGATATATTACTATCTTTGTTACTGTATCCTAAGGATAATCTGACTTGTAGCTAAAACTTCTGATTAATGTTGCCTGCCATATTACAAGATCTAAGCTCTCCAAGGGGGTCTGTGGAAAGATTTCAGGGGCTCTAAACTTGTCTTGGAAAAACAAATCTATCTTTCTTTTCACTAGTCTAACTGAACTTCACTAGTCACAGTCTAACTGAACTTAAGGTTTTATTTTAATTATTAAAAAAACATTATTCTGAGGAGGATTCCATAGGCTTCATCATATTCCAAGGGATCCATTTTTTGTGCCAACTCTTGCCCATTAAAATGTGGACTCCCGAAACCAACTATTAGCTTTCTGTTTGTATCCTGTGGCTTCACACAATGCTTCGAACACAGCAAGCACTTAATAAATACCTTTTCATTTGTTTTCTCATTTATTTAATCAAGCAAAAGCATCAGTTGTAAAAATCTTTTATATATATATATGTATATATATACATACATACAGTGGCACACACACACACTCCTCACACAAGGCAGGTATCACAAGAATACTCTCAAGGTCTCTCCAAAGAACTCTGTAATTGTATGACCTGGGACACACTGACACAGGACCATCTAATATCACATGTTCACATCAAAGAAAGTACTCTGCTCCATGAGAAAAGCAGAATTGAAGTAGCTCAAAAGAAACATGAGATTTAGAGCCATCTCCACTCCAAATATTCATATGGACTATTTGTGTCTGTCCTATGGTAGAACATTCTGAGCACATATTGGTCTAATCAACCACAATGGACACACTGTAACTTGACCCCAACATATATCATTTTGATCCTCTTTGAGAATGAAAGAAAACAAACATCTCTCTCTCTCTCTCTCTCTCTCTATATATATATATATATATATATATATATACAAACATACATATATTTGTGTGTATATATACAAATACACACACTTATTTATATATATGCATGTTTGTGTGTCTGTATATAAATAGTCTTAGTAGTCTACCACTTGTGGGGAACGTAATGAGATCTCTTCAAGAATCGAATTGATTTTTTTCTTTATTAAGAGGCAGCTGCTGACAAAGTGGATAGAACACTGGGCCTGTAGTTAGAAGACCTGAGTTCAAATTTTCAATTACATTCATATATCATAATTCTTTCAGCTATATTCCAATGGTGAACACTTTTTGAGGCCAGGTGTGTTATATTCCATCCCTCTCCTATAGTTCTTCAATACTTTCAGAGAGTTAGCTCATCTCTTTCATTGTCTGGAGTCCCCAACAATTTCAGAAGCCCACTGATTAATATCCTATTCCATTTAACCATTGAATACTAAATTAACTTTTACATAGGAATATTTATTTCAAAGAAAAAGCATACAAGTCTCTCTCTCAATGCTTTACAGGGAAGTGGGAGGCAAAAGGTATGCATAAGCTCCTGAGGAAGAGAAAGGAATTAGGTTCTCAGATTAATTTAATTTCTATGTAACATTAGTCCCACCAAGTTTATGCCCCAAACTTCAGCGGGTTGGCATGCTGGACCATTGCTCCTCAAAAACTCTCTGAAAGGCTGACAGCAACATCTGGCCCGGAATTGAGGGCTTCAAAGTCCCTGTGGCTTTAGTGCTGTGTCTTGAACCTAAAATTGAAAAGGACAAAGAAAAAGAAAAAACCCAACTCTGTTTCTTGGGGCAATGTGACTTAAGGCAGAGGGTAAAGGGAGGTAACTCTTTTGCCCTTCCTCCTCACTGCCTTATTGTATGGCGTCTCCTGCTGTGAGTGCCCTAGATATGAATGCTCAAAAGGAGAGAGTTTATGCTTAATCTGGCATGACTCAGAATGTCCACATGTTCCAGTTCTCTCTCCCAGGATCAGGTCCCAAGTATCTCTCACATAAGTGACACCATTTTAGCTTGTCTGGGCATGTACCGAATTCCTATTGCAGGTCCTTTGTTCCTCCAGTCTAGTGTACTTTCCATGACACTGGTGATTTTTGCCTTTGTCTTGAGCACTCAACATAGTGCCTCTATGGTTAAAACGTTTTCATGTATATTTTGGACCCAAAAGCCTCAAAATTGACATGCTAAAAAAAACTATTCATCCATCCATTCATCTATCCCTCCAGTCAATAAAGAGTTATCAAATGTCTACTACATACTATTAAGCACACTTTCCAGGGACCTATAGCTCTAGAAAAGTTGCCTTAAATCATCCTGCCTCCCTGAAGCAGCCATTCCATCATTCTCCAGCCACACACAGCTGCTTGACACTTTCAGACAACTTTCCCAAAGGTTTAAATCCTATGGACAATGACAACCTACCTGAATTCATTTCTCAATGATTTATATACTTCATCTCCTCATCATCCCAGAAATTCTGACCCCCTGTTGCTTATTCAGACCTAGTTTTCTGTCTCCCATTGATAGATCACTCATTCCCATCCCTCTCAGCCCAGCCCCACCAATAATTCACTCTAAAGCTAATCAATTTTTCCAATATGCTTTCTTAAATGCCTCCTCCACAAGTAACAAACTAGCTTTTATTTTAAACATTTCCCTTTTTCCTGCTTTCTGTTTTTTTTTTTCCCAATATTCACTGAGATCTGGCTACCCTTTCTAGCTGTGATTGCATTTTTACTCATCTTTCCCATGCCCTGCTCATTAGTCATGGTGGGAAAGTTAGAATACTCCATTGCTATTTTGGGTTCTCCCTTTACCACCAACACTTAGGGACATTTCTTTTTTTGAAGTTCATCCAATCCATATTTATCACTCAGTCAAGATTCTGGTGGCTGTTGTGTATCAACTTCCATGATATCCTCCTTTCTTTGTCAATAAACTCATTGTCTAGCATTGTATTTCTCTTCTCTCCAAATCTTGTCCTCCTACTAGGAGAAGTCAACCTACATATTGACATTTTCCTCCAACATCCTAACCTCCCAATTACTCAATTTACTCATTTTCATGACCTACTCTTTCACTCTACCACCTCATACACAGAGATGTTTTAGCCTTAATTTTGCCATCACCCACAAGTGTTCCACCTCCATGTTCATAAACTTTGAAATTTATTTATCTGATCATAATCTGTTATCATTTTATCCTTCCCTTTGCCTTTCCTCACATTTTTCTAGGTTTTTGTGACACTGTTTTCTCCTGGTTCTCCTTTTACTTCTCAGTTTCCTTTGTTGGAGTCATTCAGTCATGCTGCTAATGCTGGTGGATCTTTCCTGGGTCTTCTTCTCTTCTTTCTCTAGACTATTTTACTTGGTGGTCTCATCAGCAATCATGGCTTTAATTATTATCTCTGTTTTCATATCTCTTTGTTCAACCCTAGTATCTCCTGTGACTTTCAGTC
>JAJPUD010018127.1:606-29453 GCA_023553655.1 Myrmecobius fasciatus
GGATTAAAAACCAGAATCCCACAATATGTTGTCTACAAGAAACACATCTAAAACATAGTGACACATATAGGATGAAGGTAAACGGCTGGAGCAGAAAATATTATGCTTCAGGTGAACAAAAAAAAGCAGGGGTAGCAATCCTTATCTCAGATCAAGTAAAAGCCAAGATAGATCTAATCAAAAGAGATAAGGAAGGAAACTATATTTTATTAAAGGGTACCATAGATAATGTAGCAATATCTATACTAAATATATATGCACCAAGTGCAATAGCACACAAATTCCTAGGGGAGAAATTAAGAGAGATGCAAGAAGAAATAGACAGCCAAACGATACTAGTGGGGGATCTCAACCTTGCTCTCTCAGAATTAGATAAATCAAACTACAAAATAAACAAGAAAGAAACTAGGGAGATAAACCAATTGTTAGAAAAGTTAGGTATGATAGATCTATGGAGAAAGTTGAATGGAGACAGTAGGGAGTTTACTTTTTTCTCAGCAGTCCATGGAACCTATACAAAAATTGACCATGTGTTAGGGCATAAAAACCTTAAAATCAAATGCAGAAAGGCAGAAATAGTAAATGCATCCTTTTCAGATCATGATGCAATAAAAATCACATGCAATATAAGGCCAGGAGAAAATAAACCAAAAGTTAATTGGAAATTAAATAATCTAATCCTGAAGAATGAATGGGTGAAAGAGCAAATCATACACACAACCAATAATTTCATCCAGGAGAATGACAATAAGGAGACAACATACCAAAATTTGTGGGATACGGCCAAAACAGTTATAAGGGGCAATATTATATCTCTAGATGCTTACTTGCATAAAATAGAGAAAGAAAGATCAACGAATTGGGCTTATTATTAAAAAAACTAGAAAAAGAACAAATTAAAATCCCTCAATTAAATACCAAATTGGAAATTCTAAAAGTAAAAGGAGAAATTAATAAAATTGAAAATAAGAAAACTATTGAGTTAATAAATAAAACTAAGAGTTGGTTCTACGAAAAAAACTAACAAAATAGATAAGCCTTTAGTTAATTTGATAAGAAAAAGGAAAGAGGAAAATCAAATTGTTAGTCTCAAGAATAGTAAGGGAGAACTTTCCTCCAATGAAGAGGAAATTAGAGCAATAATTAGGAGTTACTTTCCCCAACTTTATGCCAGTAAGTTTGATAATCTAAATGAAATGGAGGAATATCTACAAAAATATAGATTGCCCAGGTTAACAGAAGAGGATATAAATTATTTAAATAGCCCCATATCAGAAAAAGAAATAGAACAAGCTATTAACCAATTCCCTAAGAAAAAAATCTCCAGGGCCAGATGGATTTACATGTGAATTCTACCAAACATTCAAAGAACAATTAATTCCAATACTACACAAACTATTTGAAAAAATAGGGACAGAAGGTATACTGCCAGAATCCTTCTATGAGACCGATATGGTGCTGATAGCTAAACCAGGTAGGGTGAAAACAGAGAAAGAAAACTATAGACCAATTTCCCTAATGAATATTGATGCAAAAATTTTAAATAAGATATTAGCAATGAGATTACAGAAAGTCATCCCCAGGATAATAATACACTATGACCAAGTAGGATTTATACCAGGGATGCAGGGCTGGTTCAATATTAGGAAAACTATCAGCATAATTAAATTATATTAATAACCAAATTAATAAAAACCATATGATTATCTCAATAGATGCAGAAAAAGCCTTTGATAAAATCCAACACCCTTTCCTATTAAAAACACTAGAGAGTATAGGAATAAATGGGCTTTTCCTTAAAATGATCAGAAGCATCTATTTAAAACCATCAGCAAGCATCATATGTAATGGAGACAAACTAAAACCATTCCCAATAAGATCAGGAGTGAAACAAGGCTGCCCACTGTCACCATTACTATTTAATATTGTATTAGAAATGTTAGCTTTAGCAATAAGAGAAGAAAAAGAGATTAAAGGAATCAGAGTAGGTAATGAAGAAACCAAATTATCACTCTTTGCAGATGACATGATGGTATACTTAGAGAACCCTAGAGACTCAACTAAAAAACTACTAGAAACAATTCACAACTTTAGCAAAGTGGCAGGATTCAAAATTAATCCACATAAATCATCAGCATTTTTATATATTACCAACAAAGTTCAGCAGCAAGAGATACAAAAAGATATTCCATTCCAAATAGCAGATGATAGGATAAAATATTTGGGAATCTATCTGCCAAGGAAAAGTCAGAAACTATACGAACTAAACTACAAAACACTTTCCACACAAATAAAATCAGACCTAATCAATTGGAAAAAAATTAAGTGCTCATGGGTAGGCAGAGCAAACATAATAAAAATGACAATACTACCCAAACTAATCTACTTATTCAGTGCCATACCAATCAAACTCCCAAGAAATTATTTTACAGATCTAGAAAAAATAGTAGCAAAGTTCATTTGGAAGAACAAAAGGTCAAGGATTTCAAGGGGATTAATGAAAAAAAAGGCAGATGAAGGTGGCCTTGCTGTACCAGATCTAAAACTATATTATAAAGCAGCGGTCATCAAAACCGTTTGGTACTGGCTAAGAAACAGAGCAGTCGATCAGTGGCACAGAATAGGTTATCAGGACAACCTAGGCAATAACCTTAACAATCTAGTGTTTGATAAACCCAAAGACCCCAGCTTTTGGGATAAATACTCGCTATTCGGCAAAAACTGCTGGGAAAATTGGAAACTAGTGTGGAAGAAATTAGGGCTTGACCCATACCTAACACCACATACCAAGATAAGATCTAAATGGGTTCATGATCTAGATATAAAGAGGGACTTTGTAAGCAAGTTAGAGGAACGTAATATAGTTTATCTCTCAGACCTGTGGAGATGGAATAAATTTATGTCCAAAGAAGACCTGGAACTCCTAATTGAACACCAGATGGATAATTTTGATTATATTAAGTTAAAAAGTTTCTGTACAAATAAAACAAATACAGACAAAATCAATTGGGAAACCATCTTTACATTTAATGGTTCTGATAAAGGCCTCATTTCTAAAATTTATAGAGAATTGTCTCATATATATAAGAATTCAAGCCACTCTTCAATAGATAAGTGGTCAAGGGATATGAACAGACAATTTTCAGATGATGAAATTAAAACCATCTCTAGTCATATGAAAAGTTGCTCCAAATCACTATTGATCAGAGAAATGCAAATTAAGACAACTCTGAGGTACCATTACACACGTCTCAGATTGACTAAGATGACAGGAAAAGATAGCGATGAATGTTGGAGGGGATGTAGGAGGGCTGGGACACTAATACATTGTTGATGGAACTGTGAACGGATCCAACCATTCTGGAGAGCAATTTGGAGCTATGCTCAAAAAGTTATCAAACTGTGCATACCCTTTGACCCAGCAGTGTTTCTGCTGGGCCCATATCCCAAAGAGATCTTGGAGGAGGGAAAGGGACCCACATGTGCAAGAATGTTTTGTGGCAGCCCTTTTTGTAGTGGCTGGAAACTGGAAACTGAAGGGATGCCCATCAATTGGAGAGTGGCTGAATAAATTATGGTACATGAATGTTATGGAATATTATTGTTCTGTAAGAAACGACCAGCAGGACGATTTTAGAGAGGCCTGGAGGGACTTGCATGAACTGATGCCGAGTGAAATGAGCAGAACCAGGAGATCATCATACACAGCAACAACAGTATTACATGATGATCAATTCTGATGGACATGGTTCTCTGCAACAAAGAACTGTCTCAAATCAGTTCCAATTGTTCACTGAAGAAAACCATATATACACCCTGAGAGAGGAATATGAAATATGGACCACAACGTAACATTTTCATGATCTCTATTGACATTTGCTTGCATTGTGTTGCCTTTCTCTGATTTTCTTTTTTTCTTGTAGATAGGATTTTTCTTTCATAACTTGTCAAGCATTTCAACATTATTAACATGTAGTGGACTTCCTGCCATCTACGGGAGGGGAGGGAACTGGGGGTAAAATTTGTAATGGAAAGTTTTGTAAAGATCAATGCTGGGGAACTACCCATACATATGTTATACAAATAAAAAGCTTTAATTTAAAAAAAAAAAAAGCTGAAATTATGCTACCCTCTGCATTTAGTACAATGCCCTTTTCAGAGTCCTCAAAGATATACAGACATAAGCAGAAAAATGGTCAAAGTGCCTTGCCCAAGTCACATAACTCACAGGCATTCCCTTTGGAGACAAGCTGTCTCCAATAGTTCTGTTCTTTAAGAACCATTTATTCTGGCTCCATCGTGGCAGCTATCACTGAGTGGCTTTCCAGAACGCAGGGGTAGGCAGCTTATTGTCTTCAAGAACCTTCCACCAACCTCTTCCCACCACAACCATTTTTCTTATTGATACAGCATGTGTCTGAGAGTACAAATGGTGCCCACCATCCATTACAGTGCCATTCTCATACAATACCTTCAGGTTATGGATGATATCTATCCGCTTGTTCTGGTTGTCCTTAAAGTGAACTTGAACTCTGACTGGAAACTCACCCCAACCTCTCCTGGTCAGGTGGAAAGGAGGCTCTCTAGAAAAAAGCAGACATGGAAATTTCACCCAGACTCTTTCCTTCTTCTTAAAAAGGAGTACTTAACTCATGAAGCAAAATAACAAAATTTTCCAATAAGAATTCTCTAGATTTTCTTTCATATTAATTCATTACTGCTCAGTTTTGCTAAACTAGGGAAATAGGGGACAAATATGGAGGCAAATGACATTTGCATTTGGCCCCTAAGTTTCACACTCCATTCTACCCAACCCCAACCATTTATCTGCTCCGGAATGGAAGAAATCAAATATATAAAAGACATCTGGACTCTGAAGTGGAAAGAGACAGGGAAAGAGAGGGAAAAGTCTGAAAGTGTTGAGAAGATACGCAACAAAAACATGAAGCCCCAGATAGAGAAAGGTCAATTGCTTCCTCCCCCCAAAAATGTTTGTGAACTGACAAGTGAACCCTCACCAGACAGCAACCTAAAATATTTCCATTGACTTGTAAATCAAATCTTGAGCACTTTAAAAACTGAAGTTGAAGATGACTCAGTTTTTCCAGTAACATTTTCTCATTGCTCTAGAAGAACCTCATAGGTAGTGTAATAGCTAATCTCATACTTAAAAAATGAAAACCCTGATTCCTAGTCATCTGTGCTCCCTTTGCCATAATCACTATATCAGAGGAAAGGCCTAGGGGATGGGGATGAACCAAGGGCTGCCTTTTTGTACTTTTCTTTATTTAAATGGGTTGCTACAGCCAGAGACTTCTTTACCAAGTAGACAATCTAACAGTGTTAGGCTCTCTGCATTACAGTAGGTTGTTCCTCAGGCAGCAGACACAGCTTGTTGCTGAGACAATATCTGATAGGAAGAAAAATCCTGGAAAGTCCCCAGTTGGGTGGGCCCCTCCTCCTTTGGTGGATTGGACGGAGATGCCAAACAAATTGGGCTCTACATCTTTGGAGGTGATTCTCAGAGGGGTCAAGGCAAACATGGGCCTCAGGCTCAGACCAAGCAAACGTTCCCTTCTCTGAAAGCTGCAGAAGGCCCCTAGGAGTCCGACTCCATCACAGAGCTGGACTGGGAAAGATGCCATTAGCCTTGCACCAGGGCAATGGGTACATTCCAAGTCAGAGCGCAGGAGAGGGATCCCAAGTCACAGCCCAGGAAAAGGAAATGAATAGAGAAGGCCTGAAAAACACAAGCATGGGCATCTCTCTGGGCACGGGTGTGCGTTTGTGTGCCGGGGCCTCCTGTGACATGGCCATGACTACCTTGAGAAAGAAAGGCAATCAGATGCTAGACAAAGGCACACCAGAAGCTCCTGCCACCAGGACCCACGGTTTCAGCCCCCTTGGGACGGAGGGCTGGAGGTCAGTTAGGTCAGAGGGGCACAGGGACTCTTGGACTCGCCTGCAAACTGCTGCCTTTGCTATCTGACCTACCCCAGAACAAGGCTCCTTATCCTGGACTTATCCTGCACGGGCTGGCAAAGCCCAGGAAGCATCTTGTAACCTTGTTTTTAAGTGGAATAAACAATTGACAAAGATCATGACCACACTAAGAACCATCACCACCTGATCATACTGAGATCCAAAGAGCTAAAATGCAGAAAGAGGTAAGAACAAGTGGCCATCTCCCAGAGGGGACACCTCTGCTGCCCACCAAGCTCTAGACCTGTGGGGCAGGAGCCTTCTGCCTAACTTTCCATTTCAATGGTTTAGTCCTAATTATAACAGACCTTAAAAACTTTACCTCTTCTTATTTTAAGGATTATAACTTGAGGTTTGGTTACAAGACTTACTAGCCACAACACTCTTTTCCCCAAGTTCCCATTTCAATTCTTAAAAAGGGAAAAGATAAAGGTAAATATTGGAGAGGATGTAGGAAAACTGGGACACTAATACATTGTTAGTGGAACTGTGAACTGATCCAACCATTCTGGAGAGCAATTTGGGGGAACTATGCCCAAAGGACTATCAAACTGTACATACCCTTTGATCTAGCAAATCTGTATTGTAAAGAGATCATAAATGTTTGTGGCAGCCCTTTTTGTGGTGGCAAGAAGCTAGAAACGGTGGTTGCCCATCAGTTGGAGAATAGCTAAATAAGTGATGGTATATGAATGTTATGGAATATTATATGAATGTAATGGAATGTTATTGTTCTACAAGATATGATCAGCAGGATGATTTTAGAAAAGCCTGGAGAGACTTACAGGAACTGATGATGCTGAGTGAAGTGAGCAGAACCAAGAGAACATTATACACAGCAACAACAATTTTATGCAATGATCAATTCTGATGGACATGGCTCTTTTCAACAATGAGGTGATTCAGGCCAATTCCAATAGATTTATGATGAAGAGCCATCTAGATCCATAAAAAGGACTAAGGGGATGAATGTGGGTCACAACATAGTACTTTCATCTTTTTTGTTGTTGTTTGTTTAGTTGTTGTTTTTTTCTTCTTATTTTCCCCCCCCTTTTGATCTGAGTTTTCGTGTGCAGCATGATAAATGTGGAAATATATATAGAAGAATTGCACATGTTTAACCTATATTGAATTACTTGCTGCCTGGAAGAAGGGAAGGAGAAAAATTTGGAACATGAAGTTTTGCAAAGGTGAATGTTAAAAACTATCTTTGTATGTATTTTGCAAATAAAAAGCTATTATTTAAAAAACTGACAAGAAAAAAAAAGAAATTGAAGGAATAAAAATAAGCAATGAAGAAAGAAATAAATTAAATTAAAAATAATTTAAAAAAGAGAAATCTAATAAAAGTTAACTTATTTTTACTGAGAACCTGCAAGCTGAACATACTGAAACAAAGATAATTTTACAACAGTTGGGATTTCAGAAAAATGTTAACACAATTATTGCTTAAAACTGTTTTCATGAACTATTTTCTTAGCACAAGATGAGCTAGGAGAGTGGACCTGCTTAATTGATAGGATCGCAGACATTTAGTCAAAGCAACTTCTTCAGCACAAAAAGAACAGACACAAGTTGTCTCCCAAAATCAAACCATCTCTTTAAAAATCACCCAAAGCCAGCTTTGTGGAGTTCTAGCACTAACAGCTAATGAACCCTACTAAACTTCATAACAAAAGCCTGCAGGAAACAACGCTGCTCCCTGAGGGAAATGACAAGGGGAAATCAGCACACAGGCCCCTTTTGGCAGCAGCATCACTGCCACACAGGCCTGGAGCCCAGCATAAAGTCAGCTACACAATCAAGGGCAGGTTAGACCTGGGTGTGGTCCCAAGGAAAAAGCCTTCCTCTTCCACCTCCCCCAAGGAACAGGGCCCTGTGGCAAAGCCCACATCACACTGCCCTAGTTACAACTCTACTACTTATACTAAGGTTATCTGGAAAAAATAGGGAACTGAAACCATTAATATGGCAGAGTTAGATCCCAGAGAATTGCTTATAATGTCAGACATCATGGTCACCATGTCCATTTCAAGATGATAGTAGAAAGATGTCTGGAACAAGCACCAGATTCTAACCCCAGCTCTCTCACGAACAAGCTATGTGAATTTGAGCAAATTACTTAGCCTTTCTCTGCCTCAGTTTCTTCACTTCAATGAGCTTTCAAGTTCCCTCTACTTCTGCAATTTTATGAAATTTTAATGCTTCATTAAATAACAAGACATCTTCCATTTGCTATCAGCCACTCGGCTTGTTTTCCACATCATCAGCACTATCATCATCCTCCTGCTCCAGGAACCCTCTGCTAATCCCGCCCCCATACACACCAGCTTCCTTTGGCTACTGCCTTTCCCCATTAGACTGTAAGTTTCTCAAGACCAGGGACTGCCTTTTCCTCCAGGGTTTAGCCTAGTTCTTGGACCACCATAAGTAACATAATTAATTATTATTGTATGACATCCTAAGTTTACTTACCGAACTTCCACAAGGTCATTTGGTTTATAGCTGGGATGGAGAAAGAACCAAACTTTCTTTACAAAGTGATTGATGCTAGGCTCTCTTCGGGAGCCCCGGACATACACCATCCATTTATGAGTTGACTGATCATTTTCTTCTCTCTTATCAGGGGGAATGTACCTAGTGGGAAAACAAAAACAAACAAACAAAAAAAAAACCCCAAAGTTGAATTCATTGTTATTTTCCAGAAAATATGATCAAAATGCCTTATTCTTAATCATTTTGAGGAATGTTTGGAGTTCAAGAATCTTCCAAAGCTGCATCAATAGAATGAAGACAACAAAACTCATTCTAATTCTGACCAGGTTGCATCCTCCCCACTTTTACTTTATTCTGCTGGCTCACTACATCTCCAGGATCAAACTGCTTTTCACAGCCTGACCCTCTCAGCCTTTTTTTTTTTTTTTTTTTTTTTTAATATTTCCTTCCTTTCTACACTCTACCATCCTACAATGGGCTCTAACTACTGGCCCTCCACGGTAATACTCCCGCCTTGGCATTGGCGCTGCCACAGTGGACGGCTGGCCAGGGACATTTGCCCTCCTTGACTGTTAGAATCCCTGGCTTCCAGCTTCGTGGGAGGCCTCTCCCTGCCCCCCAAAGCCCCTGGGGCTTTATCCCAAGCAGTCATCCATGACTGCCTTACTGTCTTCCCTCAGAGGACAGCTCCTTAGTGAGCCCCTTTCTCTGTAACCCAGTTATCCCAGCTCTAAGGACGAGTGTTAACAAGTACTTCACAGAATCATAAATTTAGAGCTGGAAAGGACTGCAGAGGACTGCATTTTAGTTCATCTCAAGGATAACCAAGAATTTGCCTGAGGCTGTTTGGAGTTTGGGAGGGTACAGTTTATCTCCATTGCCCTCCATCAGGCTGTCTTCATGTTATCAGAGAATGATTTGTGAACTTATCTAACCCACTGAAATTGGCAGAACTGGGGCCAGAGTGGCAGTACAGCATGAGATCATCCTGTTTTAAAATCATTCTTTCCCCCTAGAGGAGCTCAGCCCCGATGGCCTGAGGGTGTAACCCTGAGCTCCAAACTGAAAAATAATCTATATGTGAGGAGCGAACATGTGAGCCTCAGGAGCTGAAACAAATACTTGTAGGCCTTACCCAGGGGGCAGACTGGGGAGCAGGGCCCAAAGTCCTGCCAAATTTATGCCTACATACCACGTGGTCACAGCAAGAACACACATTAAAGAAAATTCTCTATTTGCCCCTCACTACTGGCTGGACACTTAACTGTATGCACACAACTGAACACCAGATTTATCTGGCAGTCTCTCAGGGATGAGCATCCCTAGAGTTCCCTCCCCCCAAGACAAATTGTCATAAGGGAGCAAATCTGGGTTCCTAGCAATTATATAAGGAGGCACTATGTGAGAATTAAATCGAGCACCTACTTGCTTCCATGTTGGTTTCCTTATGCTGTTAGACATTAGCATCTCTATCATGAGCAAAAGCCACTAAGTTGGGAGTTTTAAGTTCTATGAAGAAAGTAGAGTCCAAGACAGAAAGTCTGCTCTGCTATCTTCCCAACAAGATCAGGGACAGATGCATGTCTCCATAACAACAGGCATTTGAGTGGTTAAAGCTGTTAAATAAATAGATTCCTATTTTGTTTTGAAAGTTTTGTCACTGAATTCTTGATCTTTTTCAACAAATCCAAAAAAATTCAAAAAACAGCTCCCAAACACTTGTAATGTCTGAGGTGTGGTGGGCACTCGCTGGTGTTATAAATCCCTCAACAAAATGGTTCTTATCCTCAAGAAACACACCCCCTGGGGAAGGGAAAGAATCAAACACAGAGGGAAAGAAGTGAATACAAAGCTCTGAAGTCTAAGTCCAGGAGGTATCAGCTGGACTGTGCTTTGGAGAATGCCAGGGGTTTCCAAGATAGCAGACATGAGGAAGAAGTGCATTCAAAGCAGGGAATCTTAACTTCAAAGTTAGGTTGGTCACCTCATGTGAGGTGTCATGATCAGCAAAGCTAGCTGCTTCTGAGAATTTTTGCCAAAGTTTAGCCTGAGATGGGTCACTTTACAAATCCCAATCCAGAGACTGCTTTTTAATAAAAATCGAAATAAATGGCTTGCCAATTTTGGTAAGTCAAAGAATCTCTGCATTTCAGTTCTGCATCTTTAAAATAGGAAGGTGTGGGCAGATCAGGCTGGTCTCTAACATTCCTTCCAGCCCACAGGTAACAGAAACACACAAGATGTGGAATACTCAGAGCTTCATTACTTCCATTAGCTCCTTTTATAGATGAGCAAGTTGAGGTCTGGCAGGGTCAGGGGACCCATGAGGTAGCAGAACCACAAGTCCCATTCAGACCACTGAGGGCACAGTCAGCTCTCTGCCCACTCTCCCAAGTTTCCTCACACTGTACCACCCAATTCTTAGTCATCACTGGCATCATAGCCCATTTGTGGAGGACTAAGGTTTCACAAAGCATTTTCTTCTCAGCAACCCTGGGAGCCAGTTAGTGTAAGAGCCCTCGTCCCTCTTTACAGATAAGGAAACAAGTTCAAGTACCCACTAACCTGGGCAAGACCAGCTTTTTATTTCTCATTATCTCTGAAATGAGAAGACACCATCTATAGGGAAACAAGCAGATGTTCCTACTCTTGATTTTTAAACTGTTGGGGATCCATGGCTATCAGGTCAACCAGTCACTCATAGATAGGAGGGAATCTCTATTATATCCTCCACTTTGTGGCTTGTACAGAAATGTTTTCAGCATATAACTAAATGTTACATGTTATGTCATTTTTTCCCTCACTATTTAGTGAATAAATAAATCTGTACTTCAGTCTCCATGTTTGTAAAATAAATGGGACACCAATTGCCAAAAAAGTTTCTCCAGCTCTATCCTTCTACAACTGTGATTCTATTATTTCTCCTCCAGTCTTAGGAAATGCAAACTAAAGACTAAAAAGGGAGTAGCAACAAAAGCTTCTGGATCCTGCAGCATACTCACTTTGACACATTGCCAACTACGATGGTTTTCTTCACAAAAAGTCTTGAAACATCTTCTGAAGCAAGATCTGAATTCTGTAGGTTTGTTTTCCGAGAGCAGCTTCCACCACTGGAGTCCTGAAAGAACCCACAACAGTAGCTACTAAGAAATGTCCAACATCATCAGGAAGGGCAGGAGCACTGAAGAGGCACATCAAAAAACTAGGAGTATGGGAGTAAACACTTTCCTTCTAATTGCAATAGAAGGCAACCTTTTCTTTTTCCAAAAAAAACAAAATTTTTAAAGTAGAATTTGTTAGTATCCAGTCCTATCAATCTTTGCCTGCAGTAGGCTTATACAGTGCTCTGTACCTAAAAAAGCACTCAGTAATTGAAGATAAAATCACCAAATTCAAGTTTGTCATTTAGAAAAGAAAAATAAAACTTTGCCCTCCTGATCTCCCCTCCCCCCTAAGCTGGTTGCAAGGAGGATTCATTGGGATCATTTACACAAAAACACTTTGCAAACTATTCAGTGCAAGGTAAGACAACATGACAGAAAAGGTCTGACCCCACCCAAAATCTTAACAGGACCCCAAAGTGCCTGTTCAAGCCAGCCCAAGAGCAGTCACCCTGGGCCAGAGTCCCACATTGGGCTGGCACATGCCCTAGTCCCACATACCAGGCCTAAATCAGGGTTGATCATGAGACTCAGGTCTTTGGCCATAAGAGGCATTCCCTTATTAGACCTAGGACTATGTGTACTTCTAAGTAGTTAAAATGCCTAAATCTATTAAAAGAAACAACATCTTGCAAAATGTGATTCCTAGAAATCTGGGACATGAAAAGGATTGCCAAATTCATCCATTATTACCCTACTCTATTGTCCCCCATCCCATTTTTTAATCTTAATCTTAAACTTACCCGACCAGTATTTCTGGCCAGTCTCTGAGGCTCCACATTGTTGGACAATCTTTCCTCCAGATCCACGTTGCTACTATTGTCTTTGTCAGACAAGAAGTCATTGTGCTGAGACAAAGAATCACTTTCTGAATAGTTAAGAGATGGTGTTTCTGATCTCTGATTAGCAGGAGATGATGACCTTGATGGCGATTCCAAAAACTTCTTGATAGCAGGATGATTAAAAACCATGGCGTCACAAGTCTTTGATCCCTGCAAAAGCAAAAAACCCACAGACTTTTAATAAGGTTCAAGAAACCAAGTATATTTTAAAACATCTTCAGTAGCACAGGAACAAATTTAACCCATTTAAATAAAACCTGGCAGCATTAAGAAGAAAGAAATGGGAATATTAATAACAGAAAGTTTCCTTGCAATCATGAGTTCCACAGTTACATTAAAATCTTTGTTTACAAATGTCTAATTACTGGCTAGTTCTTCATGCTGTCAGCTGGAGCTAAGGGACTTTAAGCCAGAAAGTTAGGCATTGTTTGGACATCAAATTATACTTTGGATGCACAGGAAATTGACTGGATTGTTAATCTTCTGTTTCTTCAAGACATCAGAGACGACACCATCTTCTGTATTCAAGGTCACCTTGAATGACCCAGACCTGGAGGTTGCTGGGTCAGTGCCCTTTTGAAAAATACACAATAAGTCACTCTTTTCCTGAGCTTTCCCTCATCCCTGGGGGCCACTCTTCTACTGGCATTGGGAGGAGGCAGGCAAATTAATGTTTATTTTAACAGAAATAAAGCTGGTTTTCCTTAACACAAATATGAGGAGACTTAGATAATCAAAATGACAATCTAGAAGGAACACTTCTCTTTCAGTGGAATCCTGTTTCCTTGGCAACAAACTCATAAAAATAAAATCTCCATAAATAGGGTTAGGAAAAAAAGAAGGAAAGAAAGGAGGGGAGAGTTAATATTTCACAATATCAAAGTTTCCAGAATACTGTGGGAGCCAGAGATTCTTGTTTTATCTGTTTATTTGTCAAAAACAAACTGAAGGCTTACAAACAGGGCCGAGCTGTCAGAACCAAAGCTGTCACTCCCCAGCAGTCTAATGGCAATCAAGCAAACACTTGTTTTCGTGGCAAATGTTCTTACATCCCACTAAGCTCTCCCAGGAGAGAAATGAAAAGGAGAGATCCAACAACAGGGGAGACTGAAGGCTTAGGATTTGGATGCATATATCTCCCCTTCTTTTAAAGGAAGGGATACAGTCTAAGTGCACATTCACCAAGTCAAGAGAAAGATTAAAGAGAAAAGAGGCCTCTTTTTATACACTCTTCTCCAAAAGGGCTGTTCTTAACTTTGTGTCCATACCAAGCATGACAATTTACACAGACGAGTGCAGAATGAGTGGCTGTTGAATGAAGGAGTGGCTGGAGACTAAGCCAACCTTTTTCTGGGTCTCCTCAGCACTCAGTCCACGGCCTGGCAGACAGCAAGGGCTGATGGTAGCAAGTAAGCCACAGTTCCACTCAGGAGACCAAAAGGCCCCAACTTTAAAGTCAAAACAACCACACAATCCAAGGAAGGCCAGAAGGCAGCACTCAAAGATCCTCTGAGTGGGGTGGGGGCAGGTCGTTTACCTCAGAGGCTTTGAAAAGACCAGCAGAAGCATAGTAGTTTGCCACGATGCAAGCACGAAGTTTATCCATCATTCTCCGAGCCTCAATCAGTCGCTAGAAATAAATTTAAAACATTTATTTCTTTAGAAAGAGCAACAGTTAAAGGATGTTGAACTTTCCAATCCACCCCTGATGAAAAGCACTCTTGCTTTATACCTGATCTATGACTTCAATTTCATGCTCCTTGTTTTTCATTTCGACAGCAAACTGCTCCTTAATAATAGTTTCAATCTTCTGCACGGCAGCGTCTCGAGCTGTCCACAGAACAAAACCAGAACAACAGTTAAACAATTCTGGTTTCTCAAAGGCTCCCTGGATACAACTCTAAAAGTACCAAGAAGGCGGCTCTGCTGGAACCCTTTCTTAGTATCACCCAAGAAGAGGGAAGCATGCCTTTGTAAACAGGGGGAGACCCACAGGTCAGCTTTTGGTGGTAACACTGACATCTTTGGGCAGATTTTCCTTTCAGACAGAATTTTATTTTTTAAATGCAGTTAGGATTGTTTTTGTTTGAACTTGGATTTAGAAGACTGAGTGTTCCAAGTACTTAAATTCTGCCAGTTCAATGATTTTACTAATCTGCTTCATTTTACAATTCTTTCTCTCCCTTCTTATAAAAGTATCTTGGGATGTCTGCTTTTAAATGAAATTAAGATAAGTTATTTTGTGATCTGGGGAAGCAAATTTTGCAGTATCAGTTCAGGTATTTCATATGCTGGGATGATGCAGAACTCTAGTTGAGAGCATTACTCTAAAGCAGCTGTACAACTTTACCCAAGTTAATCTTGGGGCCTCAGCATCCTCCCTCTGTAAAAAATAGGAAGGGCTTGGAGATTGCTGGCTAAGTCCATTTCCATTAGGATTCATTAGGATCTGTTAGAATTACAATGCCCTGAAAACCACACAGCTCCTGCCTTGATGCCCCAAGAGCAATACCTGAGTCTTCCATGGCTTGATGTCGTTTGTTTGGGGGCGCCACAGAAATTTCCTCGTAGTCGGGGTCATTTTCTTTGAGGGTTCGTTTGATTCCAGACATGATGACCAGCAGCAGCTCTTTGCTGAGGGAGAAGGGAAAAGAGTGCCTTTCAGAATACTCCCAGGAGGAGGGCCAAACCACGGGTCCCCCAGCTTGCACGATACTCTGATTGAAGCTCCATAGCCCCTGCCCTCTACAAGGGTCTCCAGGGAACCCTCAGGTTGTCAAAGATCACTTCCCCCCAGAAAACAGTCTTGTGCTGTTCCATTTGGCACTCAGACCCTGCAAAGGACAAAAAGCGGGCAGTACAGACAAGTCCATCTCTGCCTTAGAATTAACAGGAATAGACTCCATCTTTCATGATTCCAGACTTCAGAAGAGATTCCCTGGGTGGGGAGAGAAGGCAAGCATTCTGAGGTTCCCCAAAGGTGTTAATATCCATTTGTTTTTCATTAAACACTTAGATATCTGGTATTAGATGTCTCCCAGAACTGAAAATGGAATGCACCTTTTAGCCTCTGGTGAACATGAAAAATACAGAAGCGGAAGACATAGAAGGAGAATATGAGCCATGTAACAAGAAAAGATATTAATAAAATCTATATTAAAAAAAATGAGCATCAGGAATCAGGAAACTTGGGACACTAGATCTAATCTGTCACTAACTGTGTGAGCCTTTTCTTCTTGGGAGCTGTTTCTTCATTTATAAGATAAAGATGTAGGACCAAACCAGAGATGCTTAACCTTGATTCCATAAAATTGTTTTTTAAAATTATTTTGATAACTTTTCAAAATAATTGGTTTCTTTTGTAATTCTATGTATTTTATACATCTAAAACATTACTCTGGGCCAGAGGTGAGAGAAAAAATATTACATTATATATAAATATAAAAAATAAGAATAATTCTTAAAAACAGAATGTAAGCTCCTTGAAGGTAGGACTATCTGGCTTGCCAGTATTTGTATCCTCAATGCTTAGTTCAGAGGCTGGCACAAAATGTTTTAGAGAAATCAGAGAAGAAATTCAGTTTCATGGGAGGAGGCAGCTGAGAAGTAATTTTTAGCTGGGCAGAGAAGACACATTGCGGTTCCTACCAGAGTCTAACCAAGAGTGGTCATCCAGCCTTATCTGAAGTGGGAAATCCTGACCTCCCAAAGCAGATTATTTCACAGAAGAATAGTTCACATTGTTAGGAAATTTTCCCTTACATAAAATCAAGTCTTCCTCCCTGAGCTTCAGCCCATTTTGCCCTCTGGGGTCAAGAAGAAACCTAATCCCTCTTCTACAAATAGAAGACCACAACCTCAGTCTCTTTTTCTCCATACTCAACAAGAACAGAAGCAGGGAGGGACCCTTAACTCTAGCCCAGCATTTCAGCCTTTAGTGCAATAACCACGGGAAGCCGGAGTTCATGCATTGTGAATATGCACATCCCAGAAAACTAACAGAGTCCAGAAGCAGCCCACAGAAATTCAACCACAACACAAGCCAAAAGACACAAACCAAGGCAGGATTCTGCAGGCTGGATGGGCAGTGAAGAGACTTCTCCCTGGGTCATCACACTCTGGAAGCACTAAAAACTCATATGCCTTCAGACCAGGCTGTGAAAGCAGCAAAGACCAAAAAAAAAAAAAAAAAAAAGTGCTCAGGTCAGCCAGATACCTCCCTAGAGGTAGGTGGAGCCCAACACTAATACTAAGTCCAAAGTCAATAAGAAGGCTGGCAGAAAAAAATCCACCACCATGAAAAGTGATTATGGTAACAAGGAAACTCAAGATACAAACAAAAAAGACAATGATTTGAAATAATTTAAAAGCAAATCCTCAAAGAAAAATGCAAATTAGACACATGCCCAACAAGAATTCCTACAAAAAGCTTAAGTTTTTGTTTTTAAAGAGTAAAAAATGATTTTAAATATCAAATAAAAATGGTGGAGGATACACTGGAAAAAGAAATGAGAATAATGCAAGAAAACTATGAAAACAGCTTGGTAAAAAAAAGGTACCAAAAAATAAGAAAATATCCTATCCATTCTATCCAATCACAGTTCAAGGACACACAGGCTGGGACAGAGAAGGGAAAGCAGGACCTTGCAGCAGGCGCATAGCTCTTCTGGTTTCACTTAGAGGGTTTTCTAGTGGGATGTGGGAGGTTGAACAGGCAGAGAGCACAGTGAAGTTACTAGGAGCTTTTGGGAAATGTGGATGTCTTTCAGAATTCTTTAAATCAAATCAAATCTGTGTCATGCAAACCCACCCATAGTAGAAGCAGTCTATTCAGTCGGGCCCAATCTTTTAAACAGGACTATCTTGGAGGGCAGCTTTCTAAGGGGAAGTGAGGTTAGGCTGTTGTCTCCCAGAGGACCAAAATGACATCACCCCAAGCAGAGATAACATCAAATGGACAGATCCAGGGCCCAGAGTCAAGAAGAGCAAAGGAGGCTTCAGAGGCTCCTTCCTTGTGGGCCCCCGGGCAGAGGGCAGTCCTAGCAGCTGAATGGGATGGGTTCAGCACTTAGCACAGGGCCTGGCCCATAGATGGGATGGGATCAGCATTTAGTACAGGGCTGGCCCACAGAACTCAGAGGCTCCCCAAGGTTAGCCCCCCTGCTCCCGCTATGCTCACCCCAACTTTACAGCAAGAAGGTCGGAAGGCCCTCTGAAGACATCTGGAAGTCAAATATCCCAGGTCATAATGGAGCTAGCCCAGTGAAGTAGGGGGAGGAGGAGGTCATGGCTGATCACTCGGGCAGCTTATGGAGGCAGAGAGGTCTGAAGGAGGGACCACTGCAATCAACCCCGAGAAAGGAAGAGGAAATGGCCAGGTCAATGAGGAAAACGAAGAACTGACAAAAGGAAGAGGTGAGATGCTCAGAGCTAAGCCTCAGCCTGGATGGAACTCAAGAGAACTAGTCATCTTGCTACAGTTGCCTGTGGGGAAGCCCAAAGATAGTTACTGTAAACAATTGCTAATGAGCCCTTAGAAACATGAGGTAAAACCCAAACAGGCTTAAAAAGCAGACAGTAAACACTCTCACCCCACATAGTGGTTGCCTAAGCTGGAGACTCAAGAGGGCAATATCCTGGGGCCATGCAGAGTCAACTTCTAACAATATGTAGCCTCTTCTGCCATCTTAGGATATGATCTAGAATCTAAAGATAGCCTGGAACTCCAGAAAAGGGGCAATCCTGTACCAATACCTGCCCCACTAACGTCCCCCTATGCTACTTGTGAGGGGAAACTCCCAGGAAACCAGTTCAACCACCACCCACTTCTAAAACCGGCCCCTCTTCTTCACTCCTATTTGCTGAGAGCAAACTTTTACTTTTTATCAAAGTTGGATCCTCATTAGGAGATCTGAAAGTCAGTTATGGAGAGATGCACACTTCATTTGACCCATCATCTCACTAACATGGGATGAGTCTATAGGTTGTACCCCCCACACTGTACTATTCTTGTCCAAACAAGACAATAAAAATCCAATTATAAGTACCTGCGTTGGAAATAATTTTCCAACCTGGGTCTGTTTCTTTGGAGTATCTCTGCCAATAGTTTTTACCCTCCCTGTAGTGATGAAAGCAAAGATTAACTGCTATTTCTGCCTCATCAAAAGCCTCTCTTAGTTTGGATTCTCAATGTAATGATGAGTTCTTCCTCGCCTACCTCTCACCTGTTGTGACTTCCTGCTGTCCTCTTCCATCCCAAATCCCAGCTTCTTCTCATATAATCAATACCTGGCTCTTAACCCCTGACCTACCCGAGCTGAAACTGCTGTCTCTAAGGTACCAACATAGCTGACCCACCAACCTACAAGCTGCTGCTTGGTCCTTGTTCTCTCATGAGAGTCCTGACACCCCCTTGTCCAGGGCATTTTTCTCCCTTAATTTCAGTGTCACCCTCCTTTCTCAACCTTCTTTATTGGATAATCATCCACACCCAAGTCTCTCTGAATAGTGATCCTTCCAGATCTCTTTCCCATCAGCTCCCAAGAGCTGATGTATCATCTCCATGGTAATAAATCACCTAAATGATCTACTCATCTTTTTCCTGAACTTCAGTCCAATGGTGATACTGACTGCGTCCTAGACATCTCTTTCTGAGGAATTTGTTCTGAAGGAATTTGAAACTCAACCTTCATCTTCCCCCTAAAACTTGCCCCCCCCAAAATATTTCATTTCTGTTGAGGCCCAACATCCTCAGAATTCTCCAGGTCTCTTCCTTCTCCTCACTGTCCCCCCACCCCAAAAATTCCAATGAGCTTCAAGTCTTGTTGATCCTACCTCCACATCCTTTGCTCTCCATTCCCACAGCTACAACACTGTTTCAAATCCTCATAAACTACAGTACACACCTGTCTCCTAATTGGCCTCCAAATTTTAGTCTCTTCTCTTTCCAATCCATTATTCAAAGAGCTACCAAAATATTCCTAAAGCCTGCTCAAAAAACAATGGCTCTTGTGTGACTCCCGGTTAAAATATATCCATGGCCTCTGTTACCTGGATCTCACCAATCTTCTTAGGTTTATTTTTTATTATTACCCTTCAAGCACAGTCCAGACAAACTATAGCCATTCCCCAAACTCAGCACTATGTCTTGCCCATGTACATTAACCCAAACTGACAGTCAGGAAGACTTAAGTTCTAGGATGAGTTGTTGGGTATGGGAGAAGGAGAGGGGCAGAGAGAAGTGACTTTAGCTACTCTGACTCACAAGGTGGACTGGAAGCTAGTCTTCCTAATGTCAGGCAAGCTCTCAACCCATCAGGCTCCTCTCAAATTCCTGTCTGTTTCTCGTCCTTAACAGCATGTACAGACAGCAGGCTTGCTGAACACTCGTTTTTATTTCTATCCATTGCCCTCAGTGAAGAAAAAGACCAAGAGGTCTAATCCCTTTTCCATATGACAGTTCTTCAAATTCTTATTGATAATAGTATTGCCCATTCAAGTGTTCCCTCCTCTCCACATATGGCAAATTCTAAAAATTTTAAGGCCTTAAGGCTAAATTTTAAGGCCCTTCCCAGCTTACTGACATCCTTGAACCATGGCTGCCAAAACTCAACACAACGTTTCAGCTGTGGTCAGCCAGGGCATAAAGTGGCAGGACCAGCACTTGCCCAGACTTGGACATCCTTCATGCGGTCCAAAATAACTCCATTATTTGTGCGACCATATCACAAATCTGGTGGGAGTACCCCATCGATGAAATGATATATCCTTCACAGTGACAAAGTACACAAGGGTGACCCACATTAATCTTTCGGTCATTTAAAATCCCTGAATTTTTCTTAGATAAACTGCTACATAGCCATAAGTCCCTCACCTGCATTTGTGAAGTTTATTTTCTTGAATCCAATGCAAACATTTCATAATCATTACAATATGTCAGACACAGGAATATGCTAGTTATCCCTTTCAATTTTCTACAATCTTCAAATGGGGTAAGTATTCCTGAAAAATCTCCTAGTTACTTAAGTAAACTGGGTTCCCATGCCACATCTTGAAATCCTACACTGACTAGATTCTGAACCTTAGGTACAGGGAAGAACACCCCAACAACTTCTAAGAGGCACTTCAGTAAGTAAAAAGAATATCCTCAACTTGGAAGAAACAGCTCAGGGCCTACTCTTTGAAGCCCAACTAAAAGTCAGAAAGCTCTCCAATGACTAAGCCTAATTTTGTCTTTCCTTTTCAAGTCTATGATGTGGGAAAAAGACAACACCTTTTTTTTTTTTTTTTTTTTGACAGTACTTTTAAAAAGCCTCTGGGAGATGTCTGGCAAATCCATTATAAGACATAGAACTTACAGTTCCTGAGCCTCCCTTATCTACCTAAAGAGATAAAGTGAGAGACAAACACAAAAATCAATGCTAATTTAAAAAATTAAAAGAGTTCCCCATCAGCTTAGCTCTCTCAAAAGCAAATTTTGCAAGGGATCATATAATGAGACCTAGGAGTAACAGAAAGACAAGTTTGCCTCTATTAGTAACAGAACAAGAGGATAGTCTCAAGTACATTAGGCTGATCTTCCATGGAGGATTTATAGAACAATTCCCTTCCTTTTACAGTCAAATACCTAAAAAAGAAAATCCCATCTACACTGACTTGCCTCCACTTTTTCACCTCCCTTTTCACACTAGCTTTCAAGGCCACCAAGGAATGGAATCTGCTCTCTTCAAGGTCAATGGTGATCTCTCAATGGCTAAGTCCAATGACCTTTCCTCAGTCCCAAACCTTATTGACCTGTGTTACGTCTGACATGGTCAACCACTACCTCCTTTTTCATTTTCCCTCTCTAGGTTTTTGAGACACTACCTGTATAACTTATCTTCTTTATGCGAACATATATGTGTATGCATAGAGATGTGTATGTTTAGGTATATTTTATTTATTTATCTATCACAAAGCTCTGCGTGGGCCCTTTCGTTGTCTATCTTTTTACTCTTGCAAGGTGACCTCATCAGTCCTTCCACGGATTCAACTATCTCTGTGAAAATGACTCACAAGTTGTGAATTGATCCAGCCATTCTGGAGAGCAATTTGGAACTTGCCTAAAGGGCTATCAAACTGTGCAAACCCTGAGATCCAGTAGTGTCTCTACTGTATCCCAAAGGGATCATAAAAAGGGAAAAGGACCCATATAGGTAAAAATGCTTGTAGCAGTCATTTTTGTAATGGCAAGGAACTGGAAACTGAGTGGATATTCATCAGGTGGGGAACGGCTGAATAAGTTATGGCATATGAATGTTATGCAATATTACTGTTCTATAAGAAATGATCAGCAGGATGATTTCAGAGAGGCCTGGAGAGACTTGCATGAACTGATGCTGAGTGAAATGAACAGAACCAGGAAATCATTATAGATGGCAACAACAAAACTATATGATGATCAATTCTGATGGACATGGTTCTCTTCAACAATGAGGTAATTCTGGTCAATTCCAATAGACTTGTAATGGAGAGAGCCATCTGATTGCAGAGAGGGGTCTGTGGGGGCCGAATGTGGATCACAATATGGTATTTTCACCTTTTTTTATTGTTTGCTTGCTTTTTTCTTATTTTTTTTCTTTTTGATCTGATTTTTCTTGTGCAGCATGATAAATGTAGAAATATGTGTAGAAGAATTGCATGGTTAACATAAAAAAGATTACTTGCTGTCTAGGGAAGGGGGTAGAGGAAGGAAGGGAGAAAAATTTGGAACACAGGGTTTTACAAGGGTGAATGATGAAAACTATCTTTACATGTATTTAGAAAACAAAAAGCTATTATAGAAAAATGATGAGCAGGCTGATTTCTTTTCTTTTCTTTCTTTCTTTTTTTTTTTTTGCTTTTTGCTGAGGCAATTGGGATTAAGTGACTTGCCCAGGGTCACAGCCAGAAAGTGTTAAGTGTCTGAGACCAGAGTTGAACTTCAGGTCTTCCTGACTTCAGGGCTGCTGCTCTCTCTCTCCACTGTACCTTACCACCTAGCTGCCCTAAGCAGGCTAATTTCAAAAAAGCCTGGAAAGACTACATAAACTGATGCTGAGTAAGTGAAAAGAACCAAGAGAACAATAAGAGCAATATGACAGACTTAGCTCTTCTCAGCAATGTGATAATCCAAGACAATTCCAATAGATTTGGAATAGAAAATGCCATCCACATCCAAAGAGAGAACTATGGAGATAATGTGGATCAAAGCATATTATTTTCACCTTTTTTATTGTTTGTTTTTTCCCTTTTGATCTGATTTATCTTGCACAATTTGATAAATATGGAAATATGTTTTAAAAGACTGTACATTTTTAACTGATATCAGATTGCTTGCTGTCTTAGGGAGGGAGAAAAAATTTGGAACACAAAGTTACAAAAATGAATGCTGAAACTATCTTTACATGTAGTTGGAAAAATAAAAAACTACTAAGAAAATAGAAAGCAAGTGACTTACAAATTTATATATCCAGTCATTCAGCCCTAAGCTCCAGCCACACACTTTCATATGCCTACTGGACATTTCCAATTTGATGTTACTCTCTCTCTTACTTCTCTGGGTTAAGGGGAGTACTCTTCTTTTGATCACCTGACTCTGTACCCAGAAAGTCACTCTTGACTCTTAGCTCTTTCTACTTCCCAGTCCAATCAGTTGGCAAGGCCTGATTATATGTCAACATCTCTCCTGTCTCCCCCCTTTTCTCCACTCAGAACTCTCATCTGGACAACTGCAACTCTCTTGTAAAGATGGTCCTTCCTAGTACTCACTATGCTCTCTTCCCAGTCCAACCTTGGAAATGCCAAATTAATAATCCCAGAGCACAGTTACAGCCTTGCCTACCTCCGGCTGCTTCAAACACAAAATCCCAATTGCTGCTGAAAGCCCTTCACACTCTGGCCAAACTGGCCTTGTGGCTATTCCTCTGTGCCTTCACCTGGGCTGTTCTGAATGCATTGTTACCTCTTAGAAACCCCAGGTTCCTTCAGTTGAATCTATAGGAGACACTTCTGCTCCCCCCAATAATCATTTTGTCTTTATTCTCCCTTTATGTGTATCTATTATTTCTCCCTAACTCAATGTAAGCTTCTTGAGGGCAGAAGCTGTTTCCCTTTTGTCTGTATGTCCACAGGGCCTAACACAGTACCTGGCACAAAGGAGATGCCTAATAAATGCTCGTTGAGTGAAGGAGGGAACAAGGAAAAAGCATGGATTTTTTCTGCTCCCAAAAGAAAAGCTGGAAGGGACCTCAGAAGCTCTCTAGCCCAGAGCCTTCCAGTTACCAGTGTAGAGACACCAACTTGTTCCAGTCTCTCAAAGGTTCCAAGTAGGCTTTGAAGCTGCTCCTTTAACTCAGTCAGTTTCTCTTCTCGTACTCACTGCTGGCCATTTGTAATGGCCTAAAGCTGCATTCTGGAAGGTGAAGAAGTGTGGTTCTTAGCACCTTCACCCCACCTCATTTTTCTGCTCCTGTGTCACTATTGATGGGGAAGCAGACCAGACTGTGAAGGCCCATGAACAGCTTTTAAATTTTGGCTTCCTGAGCTGCTATGGCCAAAGAATTCATCACCTCTTGGCCAGGATGAGAACAGTGCAAATCTCTCTGCTTAAGGTGGCTGGTCATTCAAGAGCAAGCTCAAGCAAAGATCAAACTCCCCCCTCAAAGGCACTCTGGCAAGGCAGAACCTCCTTGAGCGTAGGGAATCTGGGCATAACTTGACCAGTGTAAGGGATGAGTGTTACTGGCAAGAATGATACTGGCAGAAATGAGCCTGTAAACAAGCCTGGAAGAACATAAGAATGAAAAAGTGCTTAGCACAGTTCCTAGCAGATAGCAGGTATTTAATAATTATTTCCTTCCTAACAAGTATATGTATCTACATGTCTGTATATACAAGTTACATGCACATAGGCACAAGACAAAAAACCATTTCCCAATAGCCAAGTAGTCAAAAGATGCAAACAGTGCTCAAAAGACAAACTGCAAACGGTTGTACTCAGCAAACTAGCAAGATGACCAAAGACAGAAATAATCCATTTTGAAGGGTTGGGGCAAACTAGTGCACTTTTGGTGGAGCTATAAGTCAGTATAATCATTCTGGGAAGCAGGTGGAATTATGCAAAGAAAATTACGAAAATCTCTATCTTGAGACAGAGATTTTGCTATTATATACGAACTCCCCTCTCTCAGGAAGTCCCACACACACCAACTATTTATAGCAGCTCTTATTTTTAGGGAGAAAGAATGGAAAGCAGTCACTTTTCCATCTAGTGAAGACCAACTAAACAAACTGCAGGATATAAGAATGAGAAAATATTCCAGTGCTATGAAAAAGAAAAACCTGGAAAAATTATGTGAAGTAAGAAGAACCAAGAAAACAAAGATAAAATGATCATGACAATATAAATGAAAATAACAACCAAAACCAACTGAAAGTGAATGTTACAAAATTACAAAGAACAAGCATGACTCCAAAGAAGAGATATGTAGGACACTTCCACTTCACTCCTTTGCAATGATGTGGAACCAATGGGTATATGTACATTTATTTATTTAATAATACATATTATTACATAATACGTAAAAATACATATAGGCACATAATACACACATATACATACATATTTTTTCTCAGACTTTTTTGATTTATTGATCAGTTTTGATTTTCTTCCTCTTTTTCTTTTAAAAAAAAAAATCTCCAATTTGGAACTATGCCCAAAGTACTATAAACTGTGACTATCCTTTGATCCAGCAGTGTCTCTGCTGGGCCTGTATCCCAAAGAGATCATAAAAAATGGGGAAAGGACCCACATGTGTAAAAATGTAGCAGTCCTTTTTGTAGTAGCAAGGAACTAGAAATTGGAGAATAGCTGAATAAATTATAGTATATGAATGTTATGTAATATTATTGTTCTATAAGAAATGATCAACAGGATGATTTCAGAGAGGCTTGGAGAGACTTACATGAACTGAACAATTTTAAAAGTTTTAAAATAAATGTAAGACAACTTAAATAATTGGAAAGACATTCAATTTTCATGGCTTTGCCACACCAAACCAATAAAAATAATGGCACAATAAAAATTAAAGATTTAATATTAGGCCAGTGAAATTATCAAGTTATACTTTACAGCATTTGACAAAATAATAATAAAATTCATTCAGAGGAATAAAAAGTCAAGAAAATAAAGGAATCTAATGGATTAAAAAGTAGGAAAAAACAAGTTAGTAATTCTACATTTTATACTCTACAACTGGTAGTTATCAAAACTATCTAATATTGAATAAAAAGAGAGCTCAATAGAAGAGATGCTATAAATAAGGTGTGGAAATAGAAATCTATTCAGTGTTCAAAATACCCAACATCCCCAACAACTAGGGAAGAGACTAATTCACAAAGCACTGTGGGAGAACTGAAAAACAAGCTGTACTTCCTCCTCTCCCTAAAAATGAGAGGTTAAATTTAGCAGCCTTTAAGTGACCTAAATATAAAAACTTTCATGATAAAAAAAAAAAAAAAATTAGAGAATGGAAGCTTACGTATTGATAGGAATGTAGACTAGGAAATAGATAATAAAATAGAAAAATGTAGATAGGAAAAAATTCATCACCAGACATTGGGTAGATATGGACAATCTTAAATAAGGTTCAAAAGCTTTTACACTAAGAAAAACAATGCTGCTCTAATTAGAAAATACAGACTGAGAAAAATCTTGAATTAAGCATCTCTAATAAAAGTATGATACTAAGGATTTACATGAAATTGACAGATAATACAAATGATTTTCAAAATAAAATATGCCAACTATCAATAATGACCTGAAAAATATCCAAAATCATTAATAGCAAAAGGCATTCTCAAGTAAAACACCACCCTGAGGTGCCACTGGATGCTGATCAAGTTAACAGCGATAAGAAATGGAACTTATTACTGGTGAAATTGTGGAAGGCAACCACCCTAATTTATTCCTTGAAGAAGAAATGGATGGCTTCGATTGTTTGGGGAAAAGCTGAAATTATGGAAGGAAGGTAAGTGAATTGTTTATATCATTATCTCAGAAATCTGATCACTACAATCATATCCCAAGGAAATTACTGACAAGTAAAAGGAGGACTGGAAAAGAAGTATTTTTTGAGCACCTACTATGTGCCAGGCACTGTGTAAAACACTTTAACACATTATCTTATTTAAAGCTCAGAATGACCGTTGTGAGGATTTGTATTATTTTATTAAACATCCTGTGAGAGTGCTATTATTCTCTCCATTTTACAGTTGAGTTTAGCTGTGCCAATAAGGAATTCAGAGGATGGGGAAATATGTGGGACCTGACATAAAACTAAATAAACAGAACCAAAAGAACAAAATACAGCATGGCTACTAGGTGTTGAAAGAAATCAAAGCCCAAGTAACTGAAAGCCAAATGAAGATCCTAGAGAAAAGATGATAATACTCAGCCCCTCAGTAGGACCAGAACATTATACATCATAATAAGAGGAGAAAGTCAATACCCAGAGGCCCCAAGATTCTGACTCCGTACATATCAATGTCTCCAAAAATCAAAACGAAAATGTCTCCAAAGAGACCATAGGAGTCTGTGGCTGGTGGTGTCTTTAGGAGAGCTCCAAGTTCAGTTTTGGAAACAGGTCACAATGGACAACTCCCCTTGGACAACTCAAGAGAGGGCCTGGGCCTTGGAAGGTCAGGGAGACCAGATGCTGCTCCAGGATTCGTGTGCTTTGGACAGGAGCCTTTATACAAAGGCGGCCTAGGATGAGGGTGGCTGAGGAAGGAGAAGAGACATGGATCCAGAATCCCTGAAGCCACAAGGCCAGGGGTCTCCAGAAGAGGGTGGCCATGATGGTCAGAAGGAGTCACTGTTTCAGGAAGGGAAAGTAAGAGGGAGCTGAAGGTCACCCAGGGGGTCAGATGGGTGAGGGCATTAGGCTGCAAGAGACAGGCTGAAGCCAGGAGGTAGAACATGAAAGGACAGGTGTAGACAAGTTCTCCAGGAGATTATCTACAGAGCAACTAGATGGCCTAGCTCCTTGGGACTGGGAAGACTTGAGCTTCTTATATCCAGATCTACCCTAACATTTTCTAAATCTGAAACTTTCATTATTCCATTACTTATCTCTTCTATCTAGGGAGAATACATAGATATGCAAACGATATAGAACATATGCTATGTTATTACATATGATCCTGTAGTTTAATATATAAATGTTATGTGTACATACATATACAGTCATAAAAATTCCCCCATTCAAGTCCAGGGGCCCTCTATTGAAGCTTCTCTGAATCCCCCAGCAGCCCACCCATGACTATTCAAAGTGAGCCCTTGGGAAACAGCTGTTGAAGGATTAAGAAAAAAATGAAGTTTCAGGTACAGCACTGCACAGATACCTCACCGAGGCCTGCCTGGGAGCAGGGAGTGACGCGGAGAAACGCCCCATGGATTCAGATCGCACATCTTTGGGGCGCAGTGGAGCCACGTCAGACCCCACCAGCTCCTGGTTGTACTGAAGCTCACAGTCTGAACACTGAGAGTCTGACCCCTCTGCCTGAAAGAGATGGTGCCCCCCCCAGCACCCCAGACTGGGGAACCCGAATCTAATCACAGCGTCTTGGGAATCTCTGCGAACTAAGGGACAGTGAGGATGGCGGGACCAGGGGCAGGCAGGAGAGGAGGCGGCACCTGCTCGGCGGGGGATCCGCACGCCCCTCCTTCTCAGGACCTCGCGGCCAGGGAGTGCAGTGGGGGAGCCCCCGACTTCAGAACCAGCACCCCGCCAGGTTGCTGCACTGCCTCCACTGTAAAAGAGGGGGCTTGTCTTAGGGTGCTAATAATAAAAGAATGGATGAGGGATAACAAAAACGGGCACAGGCTGCCCTTTACATGGCTCTCATGGGTGAGATAAGCCTCCCTGAGGAGTATTATCTCTTTTTACCAGGAGGAAACTGAGGCAGAGATCAATGACTGGCCCAAGGCCACACAACTAGCAGATGCCGCCGGCTCCTCCCCCATGCAAGCTCCTGGGTCACCACCTGCTTTCACTGACTTCCCTCCTCCTGGGCCTCAGTTTCCCCACCTGTCAGAGGTGAGACCTGAGCTCCGGCTTAAGGGCCCTGCCCAGGAGCGCCTGCCCTCGGGGAACTTACCTTCTAGGGGCAGGGGAGGAGTCACAGGACTAACCACGGGCACGCTCCCAAAGTACGCACAAATAACGGGACCTCCCGCCCCCAGCCCCGCCTCCTGGAGGGGGGAGGGGCGCCGGCCGCGCACGCGCACACGTTCGCCCTCCCCCTCCGCCCGGACAATGGCTCCCGCGGGAGGGCGCGCGCGCGC
>JAJPUD010018128.1:0-29449 GCA_023553655.1 Myrmecobius fasciatus
ATAATAATAATAATAATAATAATAATAAATAATATTGTGTGCTCAAGTTTTCTGTCAGGAACTCCAAGTAAGAATATCCTACTACACAATGTTAATGTCACCATAAAACATGTAGCAAGTGAGCAATGGAGTTATCATATCAAGTAACTGAGAGAACAAGAAGCCTTTCAATTAATAAAATAGCATGGGAGAGTGATCTGGGCTCTAGAAAGACACTGAATTTGAAATTATTTGCCCATAAGAAAGTCGGCTAATCTATCCAATGAATAACAATAGAGTCAAGGATTGGTCCTAGAGAGATCCAACCACAGGTTGCAACTAGAGAGCTGTCTTGGGAGGTGAATCGAGGTAGAACTGGCTTGGGTAAACATTCTATAAAAAATGAATATTGGGGTCTATCACTGGGGCATGGAAATGTGACCTTGACCTGCAAAAAAATCATTGCCTTTCCAGAGGAAAGATGTGAAATCCAGAGACAGTTTGTCCTGTTTGTCCACAGGTTTCATGAACCAAGAACGTGGGCTGTTGGGGTGCAAGAGTTGGACCCCAAAAATATACTGGGGACCCAGGCTAGTCTTGTGAGGTGTCTCAGAAGAATTTGTAGGCTTGGACTATCTCCAAATCAAGAGGCAAAGACTTTTATTATGCTGTTGGCAGGGGACTAAGATCCAAGAGAGAGTTTATCCCTTCACAAGGGGGAAGACAACCTAACAAAGGGGAAAATGCCATAAGGTGGGCAAGTTCCTCTGGCTCTTAGTAAGAGTCCTTACTCCAAAAGGAGTTAGTGAAGTGGTGGGGTATCAGTAGGTTCTTTTGTAGAAGAAAAATAACCTTGGGGGTTAACATCATAGCTGGGCCTTCTGATTGGATACCGTAACCACAGGGTCATGATCATTTTGTTAATGCAATGAACACAAAGAATTCAACAAGGGTCCCCTGCAATTTAAGGACAACAAAGGGCCCAGTTAAGGACAAGATAATCCATGGGAGTAATTTGGCCTCCTTCAATTAATGCTCTCCAGTTAATGCTCTTCCCTTTGGTCCACCTAGTTACCACGGATGAGTCTTCTTGACACCAAGCCTTGTGCTCTAGCCACTGCGCCACCTATATAGTACCTAGAATAACTTCAAGATCCTGCAAATGTTTTGATTTGGGGGAGATACAGTATGTGCAAGAATATTTAAACTTTCTCCCTCCATTTTTTATTTGAATAACTGAGTAAAATAAAATGAGTTTGCTTCAAGGAATACTCACAGAAATAGGGACTTAGTGGTGGGGGTGGGAAATGTGATGGAAGGAGAAAAGATTATCAAAGGCAGGAGGAAAGGGCATGTGGGAGAGACAGTAAGAACCTGGAGAAATAAGGACCCAGAGAGATTTTTGCCTTTGCGTTTCACTGGGGAGATGCCAGTGAAAGATAAAAAGTGTTCTATCAAGAATAGCCATAGTTGGCCTGTGGAAACTGGGGGCTTAGGGGCTATTCTATGAAACCAGAAGAGCAAAAAGAAGAAAAAATGAGAAACCACATCTACAATCCCCTTTGGCAGTAAGAAGGGAATTGTTTTTGTTGTAGTGACTCCTGAGGAGAAAGGGAGGCTGGTGACTTTATCCAGCCCTCCCCATTCAAATCCAACTCACTTGCACGTCACAGAATCGTGTGTCTGATATCTTGGTCATCTTTGAGAATGAAGGAATTCAGGATAGGATTTGTAAGGAAGGAACCCTCACAGAGGAATCTAATATACTAGCTAATGTTGACATAGCACCTACTATGTCTCAGACCCTTTACAATTATTATCTGATTTGATTGTCACAAAAAAACTGGGAAGTGGGTGCGATTATTATTCCCATTTTATAACCGAGTAAACTGAGGCAAAGAGAGACTAAGTGCCCAAGGTCACATAGTTAGAAAGTTTCTGAGTTCACATTTGAACTCAGGTCCTCCTAACTCCAGACCTACGCTCTCACATGTCACCTACCTACCTGCATGATCAAGACTACAAATGACTAGATTTACTCACAGTTAGGAATTAATGGCCTTTCATTTCTGTTTTCTTCCTTTTAAGAAAATATTTCCTCTATATTTCCTCTGTATGCTTGTAAGTGAGGAGCTGATCTCAGGATTCTTGTGTACTTTCCTGAATTGGCGCTTTCAGCCACAAGAACAAAAAAATCCCCCAAAGAAGACTTGGGCCCTCGGTACTGTGTATCATGAGAGAATTCCTGATTCAAGTATGAGAGCAAAAAAGAAATAGAATTAAAGCAGAAATTTGAAGAATGGGTCTCATTTGACTAAAATAGGAAGGAGACAGAAATAGCATTACAGGCAGAAAAAATAATAGGAGCAAAGACTCAGCATGACTTATCTAGTTCATTTATAGTACCTAGGATAATTTCAAGGTTCCACCTGTGTTTTGATTTGAGGGAGAAACGTAGTGTACACTACAATCTTTAACCCTTCTCCCTCCATTTTTCATCTGAAGAATAATAATAATAATAATAATATTATAGATAATCTTGTTACCCACCGACTATCCGTTTCCAGTCTTCTCACCTGGAATATAACTCCAGAGAGCATGCCCTCTTCCCTGGGAGGATTTCATCTGCAATTTTGGAACAAGAGATGAATTGTCATTGGTGAGTGTGGGCTCATCTAACCCACTATATCTCTCTGCTTCTCCTATTCCATGCTTCATATTTCCTTCAGCCAACCACCCTGACATTTAATCATCTAATTCTGTGCTTGTACCTAACCCTATCCCCTTCTACCTTCACCTCACTTTCTATCTCTTGTTCTGTGGACAGTAATCTAATAAAACTATCATTACTTCTGGAAAGGGCAGTTGCCTTACAGCAGCTCCACTCATCACCACCCTAATTCCTAAAACCAAAATTCTTTTCATAGATACCATAAGTAATGTCTCTACTCTATCCCCTATTGAAATTTGATTTCTGTCAAAATATAAATTGTCCTGCTTTTGCACTTTTATCTCCAGCACATAACTTATTGTGTAGCACACAGTAAGCACATAAATGTTTGGCTGTTTTTTCCCTCAGTCATTTAGAATATTCCCTCAATTTTGGACATAATTTCTTTCTTGCCAGCAAAGACAAGGCAAGGAATAAACATGATGATTCCTCTGTCTTTATGGACCAAGCCAGAAAAGTTTCCTTATATTCCTAAGAGAAAATGTTTTTGTCACACTATTTTGCTTCCTAGGGGTGTGGGACTATAGATCCAGCAATCAGTTGTTTAATATTTTCATGTGTGTTTGTTCTGTAAATAATTCTTTGTCTACCAGTGAAACTTGCAGGAATTGCAAATTTTTTGATTGGGAAGGAGCCAGAAATATTATGAATACTAGAATATTTATCCCTTTCTTTCCTTTTCCACTTTATTAACTAGGGAAAATAAAATCCATACCAAAAACTATGCATACTGACCAATGGAGTTGATTTCTTTTATTGTCATAGTTATAAGAATCACCATACACTACCTCATTTCTGTTCATGGAAATACTATGCTTACTTAGAGATTGTATTAATATCTGCCACTAATTTTCCAGTTTAGGACACTTTTCCCCCCAAAAAAATACTGATTATTTTTTGGTTTCCTTGAATTCTGGTCAGGACAACATATAGGAAGGAAATATATTGGTAGCAACAAACACAAAATAGTGAATGATAAACATGTGTGTTGTTTGATTATTTTTCAGGCCTGTCCAGCTCTTTGTGACCCCATTTGGGGTTTTCCTGGCAAAAATATTGGAGTGGTTTGCAATGTCCCTCTCTAGAATGATAAGCAAACCTAGTACCCCCAAATGATAGAAAAGAATCAATATTTATGCTGTAAAACAGTAATTGCTTATATGAGTATAATCCATGGACCAATGAGTGAATTAATGTAAGCATTATATCTACAAGATGAAGAGATTGAGACTTGAAAGATGAAGTTACATAGCTTTTAAGAGCCAAAGCTAGGACACTGAACCCAGGTCTCCAGGGTTATTTTCACCACATCTCTCTACATTATGATGAGAAGAAAGACAACAAAAGGGAATTTGGCAGTGGAGGAAGAGAAAGAAGGAAGGAAGAAATTGTTGCAGTTTCAGTGTTAGGAAGAGTGGAGTTAGGGGGAAAAAGGATTTCCAAATTGGGTAAAATTGTAGCTACCTGGAAATAGTAGTTTTACTTCCTCTAGTCCTGTCTGACAATTTACCCAAAAATGGTCTTAGCACATGCTAGTGGCCTGGGATTCACGAAATCATAGAATATTGCAGTTGGAAGGGAATTTTGAAATCATCTAATTCAAGATGCTGAGTGACCAGAACCAGCACTGTATACAGTATACTATACATAATAACAGCAAGATTTTGTGATGATCACCTATAATAGACTTTGCTCTTCTCAACAATAGGTGATTCAAAACAATTCCAATAGACTTAGGATGGAAAATGCTATCTGTACCCAGAGAAAGAAGTATTGAGACTGAATATGGTTTTTCCCTTTAGTTCTGACTTTTCTTTTCCCAATATGAATAACATGGGAATATATTTAAAATGACTGTACATGTATTACCTAGATCAGATTGCTTGCTGTCTTGGGGAAGAAGGAAGGGAAAAAAGTAAAGGAGAAAAAGTTTTGGAACCAAAATCTTACAAAAATGAATGTTGAAAACTACATTTGCATGTAATTGGAAAAATAAAATGCTATTAAAATGAAGAGGGGAAAAATAAATCATCTAGTTCACCACTTCCCTTATATAGATGGGAAAATTGAATCCCAACAAAGCCATCTATCCAAGGATATAGGGGCAAAGTTTTCAGGAGTCTTATAAAGGTATAATTTTTACCTTTTGAGGAGGGGAAGGACAGAGGAAAAGTAGTCATAGTCTGCCTTCCCTTATTCCTAATCATCAGGACTGCCAACTCTTATCCCCAAATTATTAACTGTTGGGGACTTCTGAGCTGGTTCTCAATTTGTATTCTCAGGATTCACTTTACACCTTTTTAGGGACCTATTTAAAAGGCTTTGCTTTTTCCTACATAAAGGTTTTCTCATATTGAGGAGTAAAAGAAGACTGGGAGACTTCACTTTTTCCATAGTTGTGGTTGAGGCTGACTCATCTCCTGGATGAGTCTTTTCCTGCAGTCATGGGGTTTTACTCCTTAATTTGGAACACAAGCTTTCATATCCAGGTCTGCTTTCAACTTACAGACTATGCTTCCCTGACAAAAACTGAGGGTAACTTTCTTGGGAATATTCAGAGTATAGATTGCTAGCCTCCAAGCAAAACTTTGTGAAACCCTAGCACCTTTTAAAAAGTCCTACCCATATATCTTAAGGACTTCCATCATTTTGTGAAAACCTAAACAATACAGAGGTTGCTTGGGCAGAAATCCTACTTATACTTTTGGTCCATCTAGCTTTAATTTTCCAGATTCATTCCTTGAAGCAGCTTCAACTCTTTGACCCTCTTTCCTAATATAGAGGAAGATCAATATAAACCCATCAACACCCAGTAGTCAGGGAACTTATATTATTTCACATGAAGCATCATTCAGTCCTACTTGCAGGCCATCCCTTGCAGCAATCTTCTCCTCTGAAGAAGTGGCCAACTATCCCTACTGCCATTCTTAATGAAGCAATAGGGCATCCTAAGGGGGGGTGGGAGACAACATGTGTCAGACATGTGAGAATACCACCATTCTGACCGCCTTTTCCCCTCAGACTTTTATGGAGACAGCATAATATCTTGAACTCATGAGCCTTTGGAAAAGTGATACTTCCAACCCACTCACCCACCATCCGAGGAAGCAGCCCCTGAGAGCTACAACCTGGTAACCTGCTCCTGTAGGTGCTGGGCCACAGCTATTGAAAACCCCTAGGAAAATAAGTTTTGGGCACCGCAGAACTTGACACTGTCAAATGATTCTTCAACTCCAAATAAAATCATTTTATCTGTGGAAATGACATTAAAGAGGGGCTATTACCATTTGCTAAGGACTATGGGACTTTTCCATCCGATTTTCAGCTGAAACTTTACTTGCTTGTTCTCTCCCCCCATTAGAATGTAGCTCCCTGAGAGCAGGGACTGTTTTTCAGGCTTAACTGAGTGCTTTTTATGTAGTAAGCACTTAATAAATGCTTCATTCATTCATTTAAGGCTCATCTCAAATTCTAGCTCCCCTGTGAAGCCAACCACCCCAAACTGAATGAATTCTCTACCTCCTCAAACTCCTAAAGCACTCACTAGCTATACCCATCATTTAGCCTCGGTACTGCCTGGTATTTTAGACATGCTTTCATACATAACTAAAAGGTACATCTTAATCTCCCAAACAGACCAACCATGGGTTCCCTGCTGAGGGAATTTTATATTACTTTGATAATAGCTTTTTATTTTCAAAATATATGCAAAGATAGTTTTCAACATTTACTCTTGCAAAACCTTGTGTTCCAAATTTTTCTCCCTTCTTCCCTAAGCAGAAAGTAATCCAATTTATGTTAAACATGTGCAATTCTTCTATACATATTTCTACATTTGTCATGTTGCACAAGAAAAATCAGATCAAAAAGGAAAAAAATGAGAAAAAAAAGAGCAAGCAAACTGCAACAAAAAAGGTGAAAATATTATGCTGTGATCCACATTCAGTCCCCATCATCCTCTTTCTGGATGCAGATGGCTCTCTTTATCACAAGTTTATTGGAAATGGCCTGAATCACCTCATTATTGAAAAGAGCCTAGTCCATCACGGTTGATCATCACATAATTTTTTTGTTGCTGTGTATAATGTTCTTTTGGTTCTACCTACTTCTCTTAGTATCAGATCATGTAAATCTCGCCAGGCCTTTCTTATTCTGCTGATTGCTTCTTATAGAACAATAATATTCCATAGCACTAAGATATCATAACTTATTCAGCCATTTCCAACTCATGGGCATCCACTCAGTTTCTTTCCAGTGTACTACAAAAGGGCTGCTCAAACATTTTTGCATATGTGGGCCCTTTCTCTTTTTTATGATCTCTTTGGGATACAGGCCCAATAGGAACACTGCTGGACCAAAGGATATATATGGGGGCAGCTAGGTGGCGCAGGGGATAGAGCACCAGCCCTGAGGTCAGGAGGACCTGAGTTCAAATTTGGTCTCAGACACTTCCTAGCTGTGTGACCCTGGGCAAGTCACTTAACCCCAATTGCCTCAACAAAAAAAAAAAAAAAAAAAAGCAAAGGATATGTATGCACAGTTTGATAGCCCTTTAGACATAGTTCCATATTGCTTTCCAGAATGGTTGAATCAGTTCACAACTCCATCAACAATGTATTCATGGAGGATGAAATTTTACTTATCTTTGCTTAGCCCCAAGGTCCTAATCACAGGGAAGGTTCTGCACATGGGAAGTCAAAAACAAAGAACAGTTTTGCATGATGATGTTCTCTCTATGTCTCCCCATCAATTATACTTCTATTTTTTCATTCATTCAGCAAATTTGTTATGGCATCTTACAATCAACATATTTATTGCATGTCTATTATTTATTTATGTCCTATGGATGAATAATGAGGCAATAATGCTAGTTTTACAGTCAAGGTTAACTGAGTTCATCTCCCTCCCCAGACACTGCCTATGGAGTCCTGAACCTCCTGAATGACCTTCTGTACCTAAGTTTGCTCATCTCTAAAATTAAGGAGTTGGTCTAAATGATATCTAAGGTTCCTCCCAGTTCTGTCCTGTGATACAAAGATACATAGACCTTGCTCTCAAGGATTTTTATCATCTGATATTTGTTGTTGTTTTTTTTGGTTGAGTTCAACTCTTCATGACCCCATTTGGAATTTTCTTGGCAGAGACACTGGAGTGGTTTGCCATTTCCTTCTCCAGTTCATTTTACAGATGAGGAAAGTGAGACAGAGTTAAGTGACTTGCACAGAGTCACACAGCTAGTAAGTGTCTGAGGCCAGATTTGAAGTAATGAAATTGGGTCTTCCTGTTTCTAAGTCCAGCACCCTATCCAGTGTCATCTTGCTGCCCTTGGCAAATGTTACCTAAGTGCAAAGGAAATTCTAAATATTCTGGATTCTAAAAATGAGAAATATGAAGGGAGGAAGAAATGAAATTCCTTTTCTCTCCCTTTCCTCTGACTCGTTTTCTCCCTCTATCTTGTCTATGACAAAAGTCCATGGGGAACTAAAATATTCTAGGATAGTGGAAAGAGCACTAGACATGGGATCTAGAGAACCTAAGTTCTAATAGGCCTATTCTAGGATCTTGAGCAAATTACTTAATTTCCGGGATAGGTTTCCTCATCCATAAAAGTGTAGGGCATTGACAAGAGGGACGGGGACTCACATAGAGAGGGTTTGGAGACAAAACCCCAGAATGCAAATGCTGCCTTTTCCATTTACAGTATATATTAAAGTAACCTAGCATCTCTAGGACTGTTTTCTCATTTACAATAAAAGGAGCTAGATGACCTCAAAGATCCCTTTACACCTAAAAGTCTGACTCCCCAGGTGATTCCCTGGATCCTATTATTCCTATATCCTGCCCTGTCTAGGACCTAAAAAGGCTGCCAGAATTTGGCTCTGCACTGGTGCTTTATCATCAAGGGAGAGAATTTCATTATTTATGGTGATAGGGCGGGTTTCCCCAGGGTTTACTCAAGAATCACGCCTGGAGAGGGAAATCAGGGAATACTTAGAAAGTGTTGGGGACACTTTGCTGTGCCGGCAAGTTTCTGTCGAGCAGAATTACTGAGGAGGGGAAGGGGGAAAAGAAGGACAAAAGAGAGAGAGAGACAGAGAGAGGAGGTATGTGGTGGGGGAGGGGGGAAAGAGGAGAGGTGGGAAATCAGGGCTGAACAGCCTCAAAGTGACTACTTTAGTTTTGCCAAACAATCTACAAGCATCCCTCAACTACTGAAATGCAAGTAGATTACACTTGCTCCGCCTCCTTTCTCTGCTCTCCCAGCCCCGCCCCCTGGGGGGGGGGGAAGCCGAGAGAGGATGTTCCTAGGAGGTACCTGTTAAAACTTACCCGGCCTGCAAAAACTCCAGGGTGGACTCAGTTTAGGCGCCTGCCCTTGGCGTTTTGAAGATAAGAGAAAGGAAACGGTCTGATTTGAGAAACTCTGAGCCCAGACAAGGGAAAAGAGCCAGGCAGTTCCCCTAGATTGTAGCCCTGAACCCTCAATTGCCCTACCTTCCCCTGCATGACCACGGACCCAAGGACCTCTTGGCCCCGCCCCACTCAGATCCCTGGCATGCCCGTGCGCACCGATTGGCCGATACTCCCTGAAAGAGGCGTGGCGAGCGTGGGTGGGGCGCAGGCTAACCAGGGAGGGAGGCTCTGATTGGCTAGGAAGCAAGGGCGAAGTCTGGGTGGGTGGAATGTTGGGGAGTCTGAACATTCCACCCCGGGATAGTCCGGCCCAGAGTTGGGGCTCTTCCTGACGCCGCTCTTCCCTGTCTCGAGCCCGGCCCGGCCCGGCCCGGCCCAGCCCGGGGCCAGCACTGGCCAATTGCAATCCAGCCAGGATCCTGAAGGGATAAGGTAAAAAGCCCCCGTCTCTGCCCTGGGCTCGAGCCACTTGCAATTCTCCCCTAGGGAGTTCTCCAAATCACCTGGGGTCTGTCGTCCTTCCTATCCCAGAGATGGGATGCTGGTTCGGTGCTGTTGAGACCAGGTGTGGTTCTGTATCTCTGCTGTGCCCCTCAACCCTGTCCTCTCACTCCCCAGCCCTCTGTCCCCACTCTCTGCTGCTTCTTCCCTGCCCTCTTGACCTCCCATTTGTTCCTTGATCCCCATCTTATATCTCCCCCCGATATCTTTGTTCTCTAGCCTCTTCCTAGGCTGAGCTATTCCCCTTTTAATGTGCCTGCCCCCCAACTTCTCTATTTCTGATGATGGAACCACCATCCTTCCAACTTCACGAGGTTAGAGTCATCTTAGATACTTCCTTTTCCTTCACCACCTATACACAATCACTTGCCAAGCCTATTGATTCTGCTCCCATAATAGCTCTCCCATTAAGGCCTCCTCTCCAAGGTCACTGCAGCCATCCTTGCTCAGACTCCCAGCTCTTCTTTTCTTGACTATTTTAGTAGTATCCTCCACTTTCATCTTCTTATCTCCAGTTCTTCCTTCACACACTGATTAATCTTACTGCAGCCTCATGATCATGTCACTTCCCTTCCCCAACCTTCAGTGGCTCCCTATTGTCCATGAAATAGAGATATACATAAATACACCAGACATTCAAGGCCCCCCACAAGTAGGATCCAATCTACCTGCCCAGCCTTGTCTCACATTAGTGCCGTTTCACATAGTTCATGTTCCAGCCAGCCTGGGCTTCTCCATATTCCAATTTTTGTCCTAATTCATGACAGAGACCTCTGCTCATACCATTCTCATTCCTGGAACAGATTTTTATCACAATTAACCTAATCCTCTCCTTTACAATCTTGCTTCTTGTATCATATTTATTTATTTATTTGTCTTCCCTCACACACATACATTAGATTGTAAACAGAACTTGGGCAGTACAGTGAGCTTAGTGATTTTTCCAGAAAAATCAAACCCAAGGATTTTATGGGGTAAATCGACATGTTAGCATCGAGCACAAGGTCACAAGGGACATGATAGCTCTCTTTGGATATTTAAAGGGCTCTCATTTGAGGACAGATCTAACTCTAGTAGATGGAAGTTACAAAGGGACAAACTGAGACTTGACAGGAGAGAAAACTCCCCAATAAACAGTAAACAGCCTCCAGAAGTAATGGCTTACTCCTCCCTGGAGGTCATCAAACAAAAGCTGGATGACCCTTTGTCTTGTGTCCTGTGAAGGGGATTCTTGCTTAGCAGTGAGTTGGGCTGAATCATTACAAAGGTTCCGTTTAACTTGGAAATTCTAATATTTTGTGGTTCTCTGAGATGGCAGGTTGATCACTGCCATGTGGAAGATGGAAGAAAGTTCTTAATAGATGAGGCTCTACCTCTGTTCCCTGACTATGGGAAGGAATAGAGGGAAACATGTTATCATCTCAATGTGGGGCAGTGGAAAGCCCCTGAGATTAGGTATCCAAAGATTTGGATTTTAATTTCTGCCCAATTCACTATAATTCCTTCTGGCATTGGGCAAGTTGATTTGCTTTTCAAATTCATCTCAATTTCCTTATTTATAAAATGACATGATTGAGCTACATGATCTCAAAAATCCCTTCCAGTTCTATAAACTCTGTAATCTTTATTGGACAACTGGAGGACCTCAGATGGAGAGGTGAGGAAGTCCCTGTTCATGGAGATCTGCATGGCCTCCAGGCCATTGACTCACTTCTCAGACTGGGTCTATGGGGCATTGAAGGTCATATTTTACACTTGATTCACACTTTTAAAAAGCAACCTACGATCCTAGGATCATAGACTTAGAGTTGCAAAGGACCAGAAAGGCCAGCTAGTCTAGGCCCTTTATTAAGATACGTAACTCACTGGAGGTCCCACCTGTGGCAAGTGCCAGAACCCAGCTCCTCTGGCTGCAAACCTAGAACTCTTCATTGAAACATGTTACTCTGGATCCAGATTGTTGGTGATTTGAGTTGGGGTATCCTGAATTAACTCTGTTGCCACTTTTCTTGCTTACATATAAATACAAGGTGCTTCCCTCCTCTTCACCTCTGGTATCTAGTTCTAACAATACAAGTCCCAGATGCTTCTTTCCCAGTAACTATAGCTCATTAGCCACACCCAGAATTCAGGCCCAAGCTGAGTGTCTGGGCTTGTGAGCAGGATTGGCTTTAGCTGTTCCCACTGGCTGGCTGGCTAGCTAAAGGCTTGTGATTTCCATCTGGATTCACAAAAGCAGGGAAGTTAGTTGCATCCTGCTGGCCCCTGGATTGCATTGCATTGTACACGTCAGCCCTGTGGGACTGCCAAGACCTTGTGATTTGGGTCCTGTTCTGCTGAGTAAATATGACCTGCCCTGCCAACTGCCCTCCATGGGCTGGTCCTGGCGTTGGGTAGAGAGAATACTGAGGGAAAGAAGCTGGGACAGGGCCATGCTAGGGGCACAAACAGGCCAAGCTGTATCCTAGTACTCAAGGATTTCTTCATTCAGAACCATCAGGTCCAAGTAGAGAGTAGTTTTAAATGTTCCCTGACTCCAGGACAGGATTTAAGAACTGAACTCTGTCCCTAGGGCAGGGATTCCAAATCTTTCTTTATGTCATGGACCTTTGACAGACCAGTGAAGCCCACAGACCCCCTTCTGAGAATAATGGTTTTTAAATGCATAAAATAAAATAGGCAGGATTACAAAGGAAACCAATCATAGTGAAAAATCAAGTTGTAACTTTTGGTTTTTTCCCAGCCAAGTTCACAGGACCCCTGAAATCAGCCCAAAGTACTTCGGGTTTAATGATACCTATCTAGGGGAAGGGGAGACATGATTTTATTGATATAGAGAACTCCTCTCCTAATATAAATCAGTCCCTACTCTGCAACCAAAGAGTTTTAAATGCTGCTTGGGGTGCTGGGTTACCCATGGTCACACAGTCTCTATGTATTAGAGGCAAGAAATTAATCCAGGCCTTCCTAACTTAGAGAGACCAGGTCTCTACTCACAAGGCAACTTGGCCTCTCTGCACAAGTGTTGTCCCTGTTTTACAGATAAAGAAACGGAAGCTCAACGGGGCTTATGATATTAGAGACAGTACTTGAACAACAGGCCTGACATGGTAGCAATGTGCTTTAGACTGCAGGCACTTCTCTGAGCCTCAGTGTCCTTCACTTTGGTGATCTCTAGGGATCTTAAGTCTACCTGAATGTACTTGAGTGTTTAGTGTACCACACATTGCCTCTTTTGAGAAAACAAAAAATGAAAGATCTATTTCCTGCCCTCAAGGAGCTTACAGTCTAGTAAAGGGATTAAAATGTGTCCCTGTGTGACTCATTCTAGGGAGAAGGTGATAAATGCAGTTAAAGTAGAAAAAATGCTAAATTTCAAATCAGAGGATCTGAGATCTGTTGTCTCATATGATTTTGGACAAATTTTTCTCCCCATGTCTAGATAAGATGATCTCTGAATCCCGTGATTCTCTGATTTTATAAAACATTTTAAGTAGCAATTAAATGCACAGCCCTGTGCTTGAAATAAGAAAAGTATGAGACATGGTTCCTGTCTCCTTGGAGTTTATAATTTAGTAAGAGAGATAAGATTTGTATATGTGAAACAATAACGAACAACAAGAATGGAATCTTAAATTCTGTAGCATATACACAATTTGACATAATCAGTAAAGACTGAAATGATGAGGAAAAGTTTAATGGATTAGATAGAGTTGAGTTTTGAAGGATGAATGGAATTTGGGTAAGTAAAGGGGACCAAGCAGGAAAAGCAATATGAATATGAACAAAAAACAAATATGAAATGTTCTTATCAAAGGTAAGAACAAAATGAGATATGTTTCTGAGTCAGTGGGGAGACTGGCCTAGACTGATCAATCAATCAATCAACAAAGCATTTATTAAGTGCTTAATATGTGCCAGGCACACAGTGCCAAGTGCTAGAAATACAAAGAAAGCAAAAACAAGGTCCTGGTTCTCAAAGAGTTCAATTTTTAATGGGAAAAACAACATACAAATGAATTATGTGCATTTAAGATATATACAATGTAAATGGAAAGTAATCTTAGAAAGAAAAGACTAGCAGCTGGGGACACAGAAACAGTCTCATAAAGAAACCAAGATTTGAGATCAGAGAGATCTCAAGGGGAAGTCATGAGAAATAGTAAGTTAGATATATAGGGTATCCCAGATTAGAGAAGGCCTTGAAACTCAAGCTGAAGACTTTTAGCTAAGTCTCATTTTTTCAATAGTTGTCATCATATTTGGAGACAGAAGTTAATTTGGATCATTTAGAGAGACCATTCAGAACTGGACTGAGAGCTAGAGTCTTGCATTTGAATTCTGTCTCAGATACCTCCTAATAACTACGTGGTTCTGGGCAAGTTATCCTCTGAACGTCAGTTTCTTTTTCTGTAAAATGGAGATAATAACACCTACCTCATATCATTACTGTGAGAATCAATTGGTTAATAATATAAAGCATTTATGAGATAATAATGTAAAGAACTTTATAAAACAGGAAGAACTATAAAAATGAACTAATAAAAAAGAACTAATAAAAATATTATTATAAAAGGGCAGTTAAGTGACACAGATACCTCTTTATGAGTTCAAATCTAGCCTCAGACACTTACTAGCTATGTAACCCTGGGCATGTCACTTAATTCTGTTTGCCTCAATTCTTCATCTATAAAATGAGTTGAAGAAGGAAATGGTAAACCATGCCAGTAACCTTGCAAGAAAACCCCAAAATAGGGTCACGAAGAGTCAAACACAACTGAACAACAATTATTCTTAAAATGGTAATTAGAGATAGAAATGCCTTTTTTCCCCATAAAGGAGCAAAGCACAAGGAGGGGATAGAGATAGAAAGAAAGAGGGGCTAGAAAAAGGGGGAGGGAGAGGGAAGGAAGAAGGGAAGGAGAAAAAGAGAGAGAGACAGAGGGGAGGGGGAAAGGGAGGAAGGAAGGAAGAGTATCTTACTATCTTACAAAGAGTAATCTGTAAAAGCTTTCCTGGGTCTGGGTCTATATCAGCTCTAAGGAGGGCATACAGTATTCTTCGCTACATATTTGATGACCCAAACTGATGTGAGAAGTATTAGGTCATCAGAGAATCATGGGATTTAGAGATCGTTTTATCTAGATATGAGGAAAAACTTGCCCAAAGTCATATGAGGCAATAGATTTCAGGTTCTCTTACTTTAAATCTAGCATTCTTTCTCCATCAACTGCATTTATCACCTAGAAAACAGAATTTATATTCAGAGGAGACTATGAGTTTAAATCCTAATAAAGATGCTGCTGCTCTATTGTGTGATACCAAACATGTCAACTAATGTCTCTCAGCCTCAGTTTCTTCATCTATACAGTAAAATGAGAGGGTTTTACTTGATGCTCACTTGGTTCCCTTCCATCTCTAAAACCTTTCTTATCCAAAGAAGGAGCTGTCCCCACTCCTATAAAGGAGACTATACTATACACTATACTGTACTATAGGAAGGAATATACTATACTATATAAGAAGGAAGGAAGAGAAAAAGAGCATTTATTAAGCACCTACTAGGTGCCATGCACTTTACAAACATTATCTCTGTAAATTCTTTTTTGGCTTCTCCCGGGGAGGCTGATCCTTAACTAGGACCATTGACTTCCTGGGGGAAGTCTGTTTATGAATAGAAGCACCAAAGGCTCCCTGAGAAATTTCCATCCTCCTTAATGATCATTTTATCTTTCTCTTGCTTTTTCATCTTTGAGACTAGATAGGCCATGGCTACATCTCGCTCCATCAACTTTGGCTCTGTATCAAAGTGCCACTGAAAGTTAATTGCCAAGTTGTTATAGTTGTTGTTTTAATGGTGCTTATTTAATATCCATGTGGAAATTTTTTTTCCTCCACTCCAAAAATATTCACTGATAGGAAAGGAGATTAGATAATGCCCAGATGTTGCCATCTCAGCAGATGGCCTCTTTCCCCCTAGTCATCTAGAAAATAGTGATATAAAAGAGTCTAGAAAGAGCAATTATTATTATTTTCCATTCCACGGCAATCAGACCTTGAATTAAGTGGTGACTTTTTAATTTACTCTTTGCTTTTCCATCATTAAATGATAGAGTTTTACTTCACTGGTAAGGAAAAATGAGAGCTTTTCATTTTTCCAGATTGCACTGTATTTAGCAGGAAGAAAAGTCTTCAAAACACACCAAGACCCATTGTAAAGCAGAGCAGAGCTTTGAGTGAGAACAATTATGATATGGTGAGTGTGAAACTGGATTCTGACCCATCATACAGAATTGGTGAGTCTCTGGCAAAGCTTCCTCCAGAGGAGCTGTAGGTCTCCTAAAATAGTTTAGCTTCTTATTCTTCAGAGAAACAAAGTCCTGAGTCTGGAAGAGTCACTTAAGACTAGGGGAGGAGTTCACCTTTGTCTCCCGCAGACCCATGACTGATGGTGTTGTTTTCTCTTCCTGGAGTTTCTTTTCTTCTTTTAAAGGAAGTGATTTTAATTAATAATATTTAATTATATTTTATTATAATATCTAATTTAGCCATTCTAGGTATTATTTATAAAAGAAAGTCACTCAGACTTGAAGGGAAGGGAAATTTCAGGCCACATATAGATTGTCCTAGAATCACTGAATATCAAAGTTAGAAGGGAAAGTCAGAGAGTAACAGGAATCACTTGTACAGCCTCCTTGAATGCCTCTAGTGACAGGGTACTCACTACCTCCTGAGACGGCTCATTGACTTTATACAAAATAGAAGAATATGCAGCCTAAAAAGCCTTTTTAGCACCCTGGGTTCACCCTGACTTGGGGCAATAGAGGAAGAACACCATTTTTGAGGGTGCATACTCAAGCCACCGAAAACAAGAAAGGCAGGCCCCTGGGGCCACCCTGAATCTGCCTCCTGATATGCTTAAAGTTGTACATGGGACATGAAGTGTGTGCACATGGCTGACCTGGAAGGCAGTGGGGTAGACTGGCTACTTGCTGATTAACAGGGTGCCTTACACAGGGCATGATGCATTGATGTTTCTTAGCTGAGTTGGTAACCAGAAAGCTATCCATCTTCTTGACTTCCCATAATGTAGCTTTCCCACACTATCTCCTGATAGTCACTGCCTCTCAGAAGAGACTTGATCCATGTTTAAAATGGGCACTGGAAATGAACAGCACTCGAGACACCTGGTCCCATTGAGTATGATATGTCCTTGGTACCTCCTGTTTCTAGAGTAGACCTTGGATCCTCCTCCACCTGCACCACTAAATGCCTTCTTCCCTACCTGAGCAGAGGTAGCACCCCACCTTGCTTTCTGAACTCCTATTGCATGGCCTTCCCCGTTAGAAAGTAAGCTCCTTGAGGGATCATTCTGTTTGGTTGCATTTGTACTCCTTAGTATTTAGTCCAGTACCTGGCACGTAGTGCTTATTAAACACTCTAGCTAGCTTACAACTTACCGATAGTTGTGAAATTTGTTTCTGGTCTGTATTAGAATAAAATGGAACAATATATAGGTCCAAAATGAAATGTGGTGGCCAATCTTATGGCCAGAAATTCTTGGGCTCCAGGCCTGACTCTGACACATGATGTCAATATGATTAAATAAGTCATTTAAACTTTCCATGCCCCAGGTAACTAAACTGCTGAGCACTTACTGATTCAGATTGAAAAAAAAGGGAATTTTCTTTAGGGGAGTTCTGTATTCCAATGAAATCATGGTATCCCATCATAAAAAGATAAGTCCCATGTTTAGAGCTCTAGGAGTCTTTTGTTTGTATTGGAATTTGGTTTTACCCAGTACTTTAGGATTAGTAGGTATTGCTTTGGGGCTTTTGAAATATCTATACGGAAACTTCTTTCGTAATGGTATTTTACCCATATAATTAGCTAGATACTTCATGTTTCTCCACCTTCCACCTCTCTTGTTCTGGCCATTTAGTCTGTGGTTTAAAAAAAAAAAAAGATGGTATCTACATGATCTTTTCTGGCTGCTCTTCTGAACCTTTTCAAAGAGGACTACCAAAGAATTAGAATGAATATTCTGATCCTCTCCCCTTTCCCCTCCATCCCAGATAGTCAGCTCCTTCATGATCTTCTGCCTCATTATTTGTTCTGAATCATTATCTCTCCTACAGTCTTATTTTTCTGCCCTTTGCACCCTAATTTCATGCTTCTTCCTCTCCTTCCACTCCCTTCTCAATAACATGCAGCAGCTAGGGCCAAGAATGGTACCCACCCGATTTAACTATCATCAGCATCTCCTTGTCACCAATCGAATCTGGGCACGAACTCAGTGGGAAGTCAGAGAAGGGTGTGGGGTTTGCCATTCTGCCATAGCTCTACAGCCGTCCTTGGAAAGTCAAATATTTGGTCATAGCTGTCAGACTTGTTGGGCCTCGTTCTAACAGGCCTGATCATAACTGGACATCTGTGTAAGTCTCATTCACCTAGTCTACAATTCTGAGGGCTTAAGCACATGAACTAAGGCACATGAAAGCAGTTTGAAAAGTGTAAAGGTGAAATATGACTTTAAGAATATTAATATTCTCATCTTTATTAATGGGACAAAAAGGTTACAGATTATAAATTTAAAAAACAAAAATTTTCCACCGCTTTCAACCAACCAACCAATCTATTTATTAAGCATCCACTATGTGTCAGGCACTGCTAAGCATTCCTCTATAGCATAATGAGAGATATATATACATAAATTTATAGATTTACAGCTGGACGGTGAAGGTTTATTTAATCCAGTCACCTCCTTTTCTAATTAAGGAAACTGAGACCCAGAGAGAGTAAGTCACAGAGGCAGAAAGTAGCAGTTATGGTTTGAACTTAGACTTCTTGGCTTCATATCCAGTGCTCCTGAAGCTAATCTACCTTGCCTTGTCATATCTGAGCATCTCGGACTCAGTAACAGCCGGGGATCCCGGCTGCCAAGAGTGGGGAGCCCCAGGTGGTCCCAGATAAACCAGCTGTGGTCACTAAGGGTTATCTGGGTTTGGGGCATTGGTGGACATTCCAAAACCAGTGACTTCTAGAAACAATAATGGACTCCACCTATGCTAGGAAACAGGGATTATCTGTGTAGAGATTGTGTATGTGTGTATTTGAGAAAGGGAGTGGGAAGTTCACCTGCTTCCTCTTCAAAGATCGGAACTGAGTCATTCGTGGTGGGCAAAGTTTGAGTAAAACACATTTCTCTTCATTTCCTCCCTTGCCTTCCTCTAGCACTGGCTTCTGAGAATGCAGAAGCCAGAAGCCTTGTCCTTTATCACCCAAATTAGGCAAGTGAGCCAGTGACAGTAAGGTTTCTTTCCACTCTTCCTCCCTCCATCACTTCCTCTCCCTTACTCCTCCTCATCTTCCTCCTCCTCTTCTCCTTCTCCCTCCCCCCCTTTTTCCCTCAGTCCTTCCCTCCTCTAACCTCAAGCCTCAAAAATTCTTCATCCTCCCTTCTCCAAGCTGAGTCATCTAACACTCCTAAAGTTAACACAAGTCAACAAGAATTTAGATTTGTAGTGGCTGAAATATATAAACCCCTACCTCAACAGGGCTATCCCAAGTTCAAGATAGTCTATAAGTCTATCTCATGAGCCTTCATGTATGTTTTTATATTGAATAATTAGCTAGAGTATTTCCTCTCTGACCTCTGGATTTATTTGACCTTTAAAAAATTTTTATTAATATATTTTGTTTTTCCAAATAAATGCAAAGATAGTTTTCAACAATCACCTTTGCAAAATTTTGTGTCCTAAATTTTTTTCCCTTTCTCCTTCCTCTCCCTCCCCAAGACAGCAAGCAATCTGATATAAGCTAAATGTGTACAATTCTTCTAAACATATTTCCATACTAATATTAGACCTTTTAAAAAAACTGAGAACATATTCAAATTGATTTTTAGATCCTTATTTTAATATCTTCAGGGATCTGCAATTTCATCATATTACCTAGAGTATTTAATTCAAATCAAAGGTCTTCAAGAAAATATCAGCCAGTAAAACATTTGATTAAATGCCTACTTTGCTCATCTGAATTCAAATCCTGCCTCAGACACTTACTAGTTCTGTAACCACAGACAAATCACTTAACCTAGTTTACCTCAGTTTCCTCACCTGTAAAATGAGTTGGAGAAGGAATTATCAAACCACTCTAATAGTTTTGCCAAGAAAACCCCAAATGGGGTCACAAAGAGTCAGACACAACTGAAAAATGACTGAACAAATAAATGCTAAGGGCCGAGGTGAAAGATAGGCCCTGTTCTCAAAAAGCTCACAATCTAATGAGGAAGACAACCTCCTGCAATAACGATGTACAAACCAGCTACCAACAGGATAATTTGGAAATAATCGATAGAGGGAAGGCTCTAGAGTTGAGAATGACTTCCTGTCAGCTAGGACATGAAAGAAGTGGGGAAAATCAGGAGGCAGAGAGGAGAAGGGAGAGCATTGCAGGCCTGAAGAACAAGCAATGGAGTCAAGTGATAGAATAAGAAAAGTCACCATAGAACTCTTCTCCCATTCTCCAAGGCTTTCTTCCCCAAACACAAATACATCAGTGGGAAGAGTAATCTCAGCCCTCCAAATGTGTGTAAGCAGCACACATGCATGAGGAAGTACAGAAGCAACTCCTATTCCTGAGATGAAGGCCTAAAGAAGGGAAAGACTGGAAGGACTGGGCCCTTCCTAGTCTGAGGTCTCTGCCAGGTGTGCAGAATCTATCCCTGCCTGGCATTGCTCCCTGCTGATTCCATGAAGGCCGGAAAAGGCAAGCTTCTGGAGCTAAGAACAAAGGCCTTTTAAAAAAAATTTATTCATTTATTTTTTGTAGTGCTCTTTTAGAAAGCAAAACTTTTAACACACCCACTTGTTGAACTAAACTAGAACTCCCCTGGACTTTTCTCCCTTTGCAAAGGCTAGGTCTTTTTATTAGAGCCTTGGCTAAAATAGACATTTGCTTCCCTCAGGGAGATTTCTTGACCCAGTCATTAATTTCTTCAGAATGCAACATAGCATTGTCACTCTTTTTGTTATTGTTTGCTTGTATTTTATTTTTTCTCATTTTTTTTCTGTTTGATTTTCTGCGTGCAGCAAGATAATTGTATAAATATATATATTCATATATTGGATTTAACATATATTTCTACCATGTTTAACATGCATTGGATTACTTGCCATTTAGGGGAGGGGGTGGGAGAAGGGAAGAGAAAATTGGAACACAAGGTTTTGGTTTTTTGGGGTTTTTTTTTTTATTTTTGTTGAGGCAATTGAGGTTAAGTGACTTGCCCAGGGTCACACAGCTAGTTGGAATGTTAAGTGTCTGAGACCAGATTTGAACTCAAGTCTTCATGACTTCAGGGCTGGTGCTCTATCCACTGCACCACCTAGTTGCCCCGGAACACACGGTTTTGCAAGGGTTAATGCTGAAAAATTATCCATGAATATGTTTTAAAAATATAAAGCTTTAATAATAATAATAATAATAAAGAATGCAAATTAGTCCCTGCTAACTCATTGCTTTCACATTCCATTTTCTCTTCTCCGAGGGTAGGTTAACCCTTATTCAAAGTCCTAATTCTGATTTAGGATTAGAAATACCTTGGGGGTAGGGAGCATATCCCTCCTTAATTTCTGATTTGGGATCCTGGGCCCCTGAAGCTATAAAAGATGAGCAGTGGATAGAGTACTGTGCCTAGTTTGAGGAAGACCTGAATTCAAATCCTGCCTCAAGACACTAACAAGTCATTTAACCTTTGCCTCACTAAATTTCCTCAATCATAAAATAAGTACAATACTAGCACCTAGCTCACAGGGTTATTGCCTGACGTAGCAGACACTTAATAAATACTTGTTTTCTTCCTTCCTTTCAAATTCATTTCAGTTTACTGCGCCAAGAGAAAGTCACAGAACTTTGTGGGTATCACCCCATGTAGTTTTTAAACTATTTTTAACTATTTTAGGGGGTACCCGAGCACTTAACAACTAGAGTACGAGGTCCAGGTTATTGTCTTCCTAACTGCATTCTGACCTTTTGATATGTATTTGTAGCCCATTAAAAATGAATAAATTTAATTGAATTTAAACTAAAACTTTTCCAGGCTTTAAGCCCACTCTACATATTGACAAGTTAGAAATCCCACTGCCTAGTGGAATAAGCTGTCAATATGAGTAAGAAAGCTTTGCTGCTGCCCCCGGGAGCTCACCTCCCACTTTCAAAGAAAGTCTCTAAGAAAGTGAGGTTTGCTATACAGAATTTTGCTGCACAGCCAACTTGTTTCAAATTCATCTGTTCTGTATGTCACAGGATACCTGAGGTGTAAATTAGTTCTTTGTAGAATATAACTGGTTCCCAAAGATGGCTTTCCAGATTGAAATGTTGGCGAACTTCAGCTGCTGCTGCTGGTAGACTTGGCAATGGAGATTGTGAAGAGCCTTAGGTCTTTGGGAGTGGGAAGTGGGATACTAGAGAAAAAGAGCTCACTAATAGAATGTAAATTCCTTGAGAATTGGGATCCTTTCACTAAGTTTGTTTTTGTGTCACTTTCACATCTAAGACATTGAGAGCTGTTTAATGGATGCTTGTTGATTGACTGATTTATTTAATACAGTGGGAAAAGCCTAGAGTTGGAATCAGGATATAGTAGGTTAAAATTTTGGCTCCCTCACACTACATATTGACATACTAGCTATATGGCTGTAGACAAATCACTTTCCCTCTCTGAATATCAGTAACTTCACTATGAAACTACCAGTCTCACTATATTATTATGAGTTTACTTTGTAAACTTTAAAGTGCTTTATAAATGTGAGTTGTTATATTGCTTTTATTATGAATTTAATAATCAACATCAATCTTTTATTACACATAGAATAGAGAGAATTCCATGTGAAACTGAATTTCTATTATATGCAATTTTTAATTAATTATGAGGTCAGTGTTTCCCAGTTTTAAGTGACATCTTGTCATTTAACATAATGGTACCAAAACTGCTCTGCTTGTCTGTATTTCCTTCTGAACTTCATTTTATTCTCTGTATTTTTAAATATTTCATTGGTGTATTTTTCTTTCTTTTCTTCCTTTTTTTGGTAATACCCCCCCCCATTCCTCCCATAGTCTCTTCCCTACCCTGCCCCCCAAAAAAGCTCTCTTGTATTTAAGAATAATCTAGAAAAATAAACTTACACATTGACAGCACCAGAAAATGTATATCTTACTTCACTTCTAGTTCATCATCTCTCTGACAAGAAATAGGAAGCATGCCTTATTATTAAGCCATTATTGGTCATTGAATTGATCACAGTCCTTAAGTCTTACAAAGTTATTTTCTTTTTCATTCTTGAAATCATTGTATAAATTGTTCTTCTGTTTCTGTGTACATCATTCACCATCAATTGATATAGGCCAAATCAGTCCCTTTTGTCATTTCTTCTAGTTCAGTAATTCTGTATTATTTCCATCTACCATAACATGCTTAGCCATTCCCAAATGAATGGGCATCCACTTTGTTTCCAGTTACTTGCTATACTAAGAAGTGCTGCTATAGATATTTTGGTACACATGGGCCTTTTCCTTCTGTCTTTGATGCCCTTGGTGCATATGCACTATTATTGGATCAAAGGACATACACAATTTAGTGAGGGGGAGGGGAAGTATAGGATTTCATCCCAAATTAATTTTCAGAACAATTGGACCAATTCATAGCTGCATCAAGATTGGAACCTGTCCTGCAAGATTAGGATGCCTGCTCGCCCACTTCCCTCCTACAATCAATATTTTCCTTTTTTTAATCTTTGCCAATAATGTTACTTCTTATTTCAGTTGTTTAATGGCTCTGTGATCTCATCCATGTGGGTACTTCCTCTAACTGTTTCATTGCAACCTCTCCCCAGCCCTTCTTCCTTCATAACTTTTGCCATATTTTCCCATAAATCCTTCATAGTTGGGGAAAGGGGAAAGGGAAAAGAGCTATCCAGTGCATAGGAAGCCATTCTCCAGGTCTTTTGATATCATGTGGGTACCATTTGTACTAGACTCTCCCTGTCAGCCCTTGTGAGTGCTGAGTGACCAGCTCACACCCTTATCCAACTATGTGTATTCTATATGCAATCTTTTATATAATTTCTTGCATACAGATCATCACTGACAACAGGCTACATTCTATTTACACTCATCACATGTCTTTCTATTATTCTCTGCATCTCCAATGGTTTTTATTCTTCAGAAATTGTGGCATTCCATAATTCACATCATCATTGGAAAAAATAGCATTATTAAAAACGTGGTTTTGTTCCAAGGAGCAGCATAGGATCGTTGAAAGCACTGTGTAATTTCCCAAATGCAATCTAACCCGCTTTCTTCTGTTCAGTTCTGTCAAGACCATAAAGGCTTTTTATTATTACTTTCCCGCATCTAAACCCACCCCATTTAGCCACAAAGTTGGAGTGATTGTCTAGTGTTTTTTCTACCGCTCGCACCATAAACAATCATTAACTTTCCCCTTCTCACCCTCCTCTCTTCCGGTCCTCCTTATTTCTGTTATATTCTTTTAGTCTTCCAGATTTGTAATTTACCATTGACTCCTCACTCTCCCTTACATCATACATCCAGCCCCTTTCAGATGTTACCATCTCTACGGCTCTTATATGTGACCCCTTCTGTCCACAGAGCTGCTACCTTAGTTCAGGTCCTTCTCACTACTCACCTGTATTACTGCAACAGCCTCCTAATTGCTCTCAAGCATCTCCTAACTCCCATCCATCCTACATACTGCCATCAAAGCAACTTTCCTTAAACACAAATCTGACTATGTCACCTGGTCAACCCTAATGGTTCTCTATTGCCCCTAGATACTCCTCTGTTTAACTTTCCAAGCCATCCCCAAAGTGACCCCAACCTCCCCTTTCTGCCTCATTAGATAGAATTCTCCTGCGTTCTGGGATCCAGCCAAATCGGCCTTCTCACTCTCTCTTCATACACATAATATTCCATTTTTTCCTATTTGGTCTTGTATTCTGTCCATTCCATGTTCTTGGGATGCACTATCTCCTCACATCTGTCTCACAGAGTCCTTTTGCTCCCTTTCAGATGCAGGTCAAACACCATCTGCATGATCTTCTCAACTGCTAGTGCTCCATCCCAACCACCTCTTATTTTAGCAACTACAAAATAGTATACATGTTTATTCACTTTATATTCATGCTGTCTTTATAAATATATCTAGCAAAAAAGACTAAGGGGTAGCCATAAAGGAGAACCAAAAGAGAAGAATGCCATAAAAACAGAGAAGAAAGAGAATGTCCAAGAAAAGTGATAGCTGGGCATTAAAGCTTTAGAGAAGTTAATGAGATTAAAAATTTTTTAATGGGCCACTGGATTTAGCCATTAAAAGAGAATGGTTGATTCTGGAGAGCAATTTGGAACTATACTCAAAAAGTTATCAAACTGTGCATATCCTTTGACCCAGCAGTGTTTCTATTGGGCCTATATCTCAAAGAGATCTTAGAGGAGGGAAAGGGACCCACATGTGCAAGAATGTTTGTGGCAGCTCTTTTTGTAGTGGCTAGAAACTGGAAATTGAGTGGATGCCCATCAATTGGAGAATGGATGAATAAATTATGGTATATGAATGTTATGGAATATTATTGTTCTGTAAGAAACGACCAGGAGGATGATTTCAGAGAGGCCTGGAGAGACTTGCATGGACTGATGCTGAGTGAAATGATCAGAACCAGGAGAACATTATACACAGCAACAACAAGACTATACAATGATCAATTCTGATCTCTCTTCAACAATGAGATGATTCAGGCCAGTTCCAATGATCTTGTGATGATGAGAGCCATCTGCACCCAGAGAGAGGACTATAAGGAATGAGTGTGGATCACAATAAAGCATTCTCATTCTTTTTTGTTGTTGTTTGCTTGTATTTTGTTTTTCTTCTCAGGTTTTTTTTCTTGTAGATCCTATTTTTTCTTGTACAACAAGATAACTGTATAAATATGTATACATATATTGGATTTGTCATATATTTTAACATAATTAACATGTATTAGACTATCTGCCATCTAGGGGAGAGGATGGGGGGGAAGGAGGGAAAAATTTATAACAGAAGGCTTTGCAAGAGTTGATGTTGAAAAATTACCCATGCATATGTTTTGCAAATAAAAAGCTTTAATAAAAAAAGAGAGAGAAAAAGAGAGAATAGTTGGGTGGTCAGGTCAGAAACTAAACTGCAGGGTATTGGCACGTGAGGATATGAAAGCAATGACTGCAGGTAGTTTTGAGGAGTTTGGGGTTTTTTGTTTTTAAGAGTTTAGCTGTGAAGGGGAGGAGAAAGGTAAAATGATAGCTGGAGGAAGGGGTAAGACACATAGAATCAAGTGAAGGGTTTTGTTTTTGTTTTTTTAAGGATGGAAGAGATTTGGGTATGTTCAAAAGCAACAGAGATGAACCTACTGAATAAAGGGAAACCAAATATTAGAAAAGGGAAAGATCAAAGTGATGTATTCATGGACAAGGAGAGGAGAGGGACCAAGGGCATAAGTAAAAGGGTTGACTTGGAAGGAGAAAGGCAACATCTTTCTCTGAGACTGGTACAAAGGAGTAGAGAATGGGGTTAATGTTGAGTTGGTTTGAGGTATAGAATTGGGTACTGGAGAAAGTTCATAATAACTTCAAGTTTTTCATTAAAGCAGGAAATGAAGTCATCTGAAAGGAAGGGATTAAGTGAGGTAGGTGACTTAAAGAGAAAAGAGAGGGTTTGAAACAGAATAATTATGCAAGAAATAAAAGATAGGAATTATCTGGACATTAAGTTGCATCAATTGGTAGTAGATTCAGTCAGCACAGTTCTGGGACTTTTTTATATTAATAGCTTTTTATTTTTCAAAATACATACAAAGATAGTTTTCAACATTCACTCTTGCAAAATCTGGTGCTCCAAATTTTTCTCCTTTATCCTCTTCCTCCCTCTTCCCCTAGACAGCAAATAATCCAATATAAGTTAAACATGTACAATTCTTCTAAACATATTTTCATATTTATCATGCTGCACAAGAAAAATCAGATCAAAAGGGGAAAAAAAGAAAAAAAAACAAGAAGGTAAACAACACCTACCAAAAAAAAGTGAAAATATTATGTTGTGATCCCCATTCAGTCCTCATAGTCCTTCCTCTCTCTGATGCAGATGGCTCTCTCCATCACAAGACTATTGAAATTGGTCTAAATCACCTCATTATTAAAAAGAGCCATGTCCATCAGAATTGATCATCATATAGTCTTGTTGCTGTGTATAATGATCTTCTGGTTCTGCTCACTTTGTTCAGCATCAGTCCATGCAAGTCTCTCCAGGTCTCTCTAAAATCATCCTGCTGATATTTCTTATAGAACAATAATATTCCATAACATTCATATACCATAATTTGTTCAGCCACTCTCCAATTGATGGGCATCCTTTCAATTTCCATTTTCTAGCCACTACAAAAAGGGCTGCCACAAACATTCTTGCACGTGTGGGTCCCTTTCCCTCCTCTAAGATCTCTTTGGAATATAGGCCCAATAGAAACACTGCTGGGTCAAAGAGTATGCACAGTTTATAGCCCCTTGGGCATAGTTCCAAATTGCTCTCCTTGGGACTTTTTTTTTTTGAAGTCTAGGTCTCTTTATCTTTTCATAGGCCACTCACAGGCCTGACCTCAGTACTATTTGACAGTGAAGTTTGTTTTTGTTTTTGTTTGGGGTTTTTTTTCCTGAGGCAATTGGGGTTAAGTGACTTGCCCAGGGTCACACAGCCAGGAAGTGTTAAGTGTCTGAGGTCGGTGACATTGAAGTTTTAACTAGGATATTGTTTCTAGCCTCCCTGGTTTCCTCTTCCCAGGAAGGTTGCTGGCCTCTGCTTCCAGAGGTTCCCCGTATTGGTTCCAGGGACACCTCTTTGGCTTTAGCCCAACTGAGGCTCACAAGTCCCAAACTCAAGCAATCCACCAGCCTTGGCCTCTCTTGGTATCAGAGATTACAGGCATGTGTTACAGTGCCATATCATGTTCTAGAGTATGTGAATGTGGAAGAGAAAATAGATAGTAGATGTATTCCAAGTTTGGAGTTGAGAAAGGGATGGATGTTCACTTGGAAAGCTCTCTCTCCTCTGTTCTTATTACTGATCTCCTTAGCTTCTTTTAAGCTCCAACTTAAATCCTACCTTCTACATGAAGCTTTTCCCACCCCCTCTTAATTCTAATGCCTTCCCTCTATTAACTATTTCCATTGATATAGTTTACTTTGTATGTATGTATATGTCTATATGCGTTCTCCCCCATCAAATTTTAAGTGCTTAGAGATCAGTGACTGCTTTTGCCTTTTTGTATCCCCAACACTTAGAATAGTATCTGACATATATTAGGTTATTAATAAATGCTTATTGATTGATGATGAGTCAAAGACTCTAAGGGCAGAAAAGAGTATAAGGTTAAAATGGTTAAGTATAATGTTAAGATTGCAAAAGGAAAAAAGTGAGACTGGAACAGGGATGATGGACAGGGAAAGTCAGGACAAGTAGTAACTGGAGGTTGAAATAAGGACAAGAAATAGATTTAGGAGAGGTTCTGGATGGTGGAAGTGTGTAGTACTTGTGCTAAGATAAAGAATATGTCCCCCCCCCCCTAATCCTTATGAAACTGAAGTATAATAAAGGTGCAGTTTATGAGACTTAGAAAGGTAATGAACTGAGAAATTAGAATATCCACATATATATTGAAAGTCCTAACCATAAGGTCCAGGGTTGGAACTTATATAAAGACTGTGAGCTAGGAATTAAACTCCTTGGAATTGAGAGGGAATGACCTAGGAGTCAATAGATAACTCCTACCCAGATCTTGCCAGAGTGATTTAGCTAGAAGGAATGAACCCCCAAGCAGGAGGGATGACTGAGTAATGGCTGAAGGGGATGGTTCTGGACATAGCTGGAGGAGCACGGAGCTTATCTATTTTTCCACGTGATTCAGTGTATTGTGGGGGGGAGGAGAATCAGAGAAGTTGAATCCAGTATTGAGAGACAGTGGTCAGAGATGCAGTGTTCCTGGGAGGAGCCAAGTTTCTGTGGTGGCAAGAAGATGGAAGGAGCTCAGAGGAAGAAGTCTGATCTGAAGGGAGGTTTGTTAATCATGAAATGGATTTCAGAGGATATGGTGGAAGGGGATAGGGAAAAGGGAGGGTGAGGGTTGAGATAGGCAAAAGGAAGGAATAAAAATATGCAATCAAGGAAAGAAGGTGTTTTTCTGGCCAGCCTTCATCTCCCTCCTCTCCTCTCTCCTTCTAGCCCTCTGTCCTCCCCAGAAAGAAGAGTGGGGGATGGAGGTGAGAGACTCATTACCTGGGTCAGTCCCAGTGATGGAGTGGCCAGATGGCAAGATCCTTATATCTGGATCTGCAGGGATGGAGGAAATAAATATCCATAGCACTGAGGCCATAGATCCCATCAAAATACTGATCATGTTAATATTGATATTTAAAGAAGTGTTGAATACTTTGGCTACATTTGTCAAGAAATCTTGTGTGAGCTTAATTTACATAGGGAAGACATCATGTTGGAGAAGTACCTATAAGAATAGATTTTTTTCCTACCAAGTCAAATACTTTTTCCAGACTAATGAACAAAAACCTCAGTTTTTTCTGCACTTTTCAGTCAACAATGTTAAACTTTCTGTAAATTGCAAAACTGTGGAGCTGTGATTTGCTGGAGAAAATGGTGTGAATATCTTGTTTTCTCCTCATAGTTTTCATCTTTGATACCTTTAATATGTGTGTACATTATTCTCTCTTTTTTTT
>JAJPUD010018129.1:4066-29447 GCA_023553655.1 Myrmecobius fasciatus
AGATAGGATAAATTATATGGCAAATACAATACATGTATACATATCTATACAGTTATCTTACTGCACAAGAAACATCAGATCTAGAAAGAGAAGAAGAAAAAAAAAAACAACCTAAGAAGGAAAACAGAATGCATGGAAATATTCACAGAAAGCATTAAAATGCTGTGTTGTGGTTCACTCTCAGTTCCCACAGGCCTCTCTCTGGATGTATATGACTATCTTCATCGCAGCACAACTGGTTTCAATCACATCATTGTTGAAGAGAACCATGTCCATCAAAATTGATCATCGTATAGTCTTGTTGCTGTGTATAATGTTCTCCTGGTTCTGCTGATTTCACTCAGCATCAGTTCATGCAAGTCTTTCAGAATTTTGTTGCAAAAAGACTTAACTTTAAAAATTTGACATATAAAATTTGAGAAAAACATAAAGTAAATATCAAAGACTAATTACAAGAGTCTCAATAAGGACAAACTTTATGTTTTATATGTGAAAATATAAACTATGTCTGAGATTGCCATTAATAATTGGATAGTTTAAAAGAAATATTGGAGTAAAACTGAGTAATATGTAATTCTAAAAAGCAAAACCATGTAGGAAAAAGATTTTAAAAGTAATCATATTATACAAATGAAGTTTGAGAGCAAGAATTGACACAAAATAAATGAAGCAAAGGGTTGGTAGGTCTGGAATCCTGCTCATATAGGGAATGGGATAAAGAGCATATGATACATATAGATCAAGTGTATAAAAGTCTTCTAAATTTATAAAAAAAAAATAAAACGGCAAGGGAATAGGATGGGGGCATAGAAAGGCATGTAAATTAGTGGGGAAAGGATAAGGTATATAGATTAACAAGAATGAGGTAAAGAGGAAGGGAAAAAGGTAAGAGAGGATAAAGAAGGGATCCTTGTAGGGGAGAAGAGAAAGTAATAGCTATGCCAGGTAGGGGGTAGAAGTAAAGCAGAAGAGGCATCAAGGATAGAAAATAAAAGACAAACATACCAATGATAATCAGAAATAGAATTTATTAAAAAAAAAAGCTTGGGTAGCAATCATTCCCCAGACAAAATTGAAGCTAACGTAATTTAATCAAAAGGGAAAAATAGGGAAACTACATTATATGTCAGCTGTATTTATTAGCATTGTTTCAGAGTTTTAAAAAATAACTAAATAGTATAAGATTGGAATATTGCTGTGTATAGATATCAATGCATTGGTGAATTTGAAAAAATAAGGACTTATGAAGGATGACATTATCTACCCTCGGAGAAGCAGAGGACAAATAAATATAGTATAATCTTACATAGATATATATGAATATATGTATATATATTATCATAGATATCTATGTATACGTATATATCTATATATATACATTTATCTGCCCTTAATTATAGTCTTTTGGGGTGAGGTGGGGAAGAAGAAAGGGGAAGAAAAGAATAAAGTAAAAATGTACCCAGCAAAGGCAAAAGAAAAACTACAAGGAATTAAAGATTGACAAACCTGAATATAATGTATGATATTTTTTGTTTACATTTTCTTGAAATGGAAATTTATTGTTTCATAATTTGAATCCTCTTTAGTATTCTGCTATATATATGCCACTTTTTTCTTTTCATATTTTGTATTTGTTTTAAATAAATAATTTTTTAAAAAAATTTAAAATGTAAATTGGCCAAATGGAAAAGTAGACACAAAAACTCACTAATCAAAATAATTCCTTAAAAATTAGAATTGAGAAAATGGTGATAATGACTTTATGAGAAATTAAGAAACAATAAAACAATACCAAAAGAATTTTTTTTAAAACGGCAATGTATAATATTTCATTGGAAAAATAATTGACCTTGAAAATAAGTATAGGAGACAGAATTTAAAAAGTAAAGGATTATCTGAAAGCCATGTTGAGAAAAGATCCTAGACATCATCTTTAAAGAAATTGTCAAGAAAAACTGCCCTGATATTTTAAAACCACTACTAGTCATTGAAAAACACACTTTTTACCTTTTGAATTACCTTTTGAAAGAGATTCAAAATGAAAACTACCAGGAATATTTTAGCCAAATCCCAGAGGTTCTGGGTCGAGGAGAAAATACTGCAAGCAGCCAGAAAGAAACCATTAGGTTATCATGGAGCTACCATTAGAATAACACAAGACTTAGCAGCTTCTGTATTAAAGGACTGGAAGGCTTGAAATATAATGCTGTTGAAAACAAAGGACCTAGGATTACAACCAAGAATCACCTCCCTGAAAAACTGAGTATGATTTTTCATGGGGGAAAGTGGGCATTCAATGAGAATTTTCAAGCATTCCTGATGAAAAGACAAGAGGTGAATAGAAAATTTGACTTTAAAATACAAGATTCTAGAGAAGTTTAAAAAGGTAAAGAGGAAAGAGAAATCATAAGAAATTTAATAAGGTTAAACTATTTATATTCCCATTGGAGAAGATATTTGTAACTAATTAGAACATTCTCATTATTAGGGGAGTTAGAAGGAGTTATCAACAGTTTTCAGATGAAGTAATCAAAGATACCTAGAGCTACATGGAAAAAAAATGTTTGGGACAGCTAGGTGGCACAGTGGATAGAGCACCAGCCCTGAAGTCAGAAGGACCTGAGTTCAAATATGGTCTCAGACACTTAACACTTCATAGCTGTGTAACCCTGGGCAAGTCATTTAACCCTAATTGCCAAGGCAAAAAAAAAAAAAAAGATTAAAAAAAAATCTTCAAACAGCATTGATTGGAGAAATACAAATTAAAACAATTCTGAGGTAATATTTCATACCTATTAAATTAACTGATGTGACAGAAAAGGAAAATGGCAAAAATGTGGGGGGGAATTAGACATTAAGGCACTGTTGGTGGAAATGTGAATTGATTCAACCATTCTACAGAGTAATTTGAAACCATACTCAAAAAGCTATAAAATCATGCATACCTTTGATCTCCAAAACGACTACTAGGTCCATATCACAAAAAGAGTTTTAAAAACAACACAAAGGAAAAGTACCTATATGTACAAAAAATATTTACAGCAACTCTTCTCTGGGGGCAAAAAATTAGACATTGAAAGGATGCCCATTAATTGGAGAATAGTTGGATAGATTGTGGCATGTGATTATGATGGAATTCTATTGTGCTGCAAGAAATGATGAGCAGTATGTTTTCATAAAAACCTGGAAAGACTTCCATAAGCTGATGGAAAGTGAAATGTACTGTATACAAAGTAACAGCAATAGGGTAAGATAATCAACAATGAATGAATGAACTATCCTTCACAATACAATGATCCAAGTCAACTCTGTAGGACTTGTGCTGAACAATGCTATCCATCTTCAGAGAAAGAACTGATGGTGTCTGAACACAGACTGAAACATACTTTTAAAAAATATTTTCTTTATTTTAAAAAATCTATATTCCCTTAAAATGACTGCTATGGAAATGTTTTACATTATTCTATGCATGCATATTCTGTATCAAATTAACGAGGAGTTAAAAGAGAAGAAAGGCTAAATGGAGAGAATTAAGAATTCAAGGCTTTAAAAATGAATGTTTAAAATTTTCATATATAACTGGGGGAACATGAAATACTAAATATTTTTAAAAGGAAATATTTTATCTATCAGATCTTCTTATTGAGCTATCTATCTATGTATCTATCCATCTATCTATCTTTAATCTTACCATTGAAATCATTTTCTTCCTTCAATTTCCAACATGGTTATCCCAATCTCCTTGTTTCTCCTGATTTCCTCAGCCAAAAGTGTACTTAAAACTTTTCTTGAAATACTTCATATAGTTCTCTCTTCTGTCAACTTTCGTTTTTTAATTAAAGTTTTTTATTTGCAAAACACATGTGTGGGTAATTTTTCAACGTTGACCCTTGCAAAGCTTTCTGTTACAAATTTTCCCCCCTAGTCCCCACCCTTCCCCTAAATGAAATGAAGTCTATTACGTGTTAATTATATTAAAATACTTGACAAATCGAATATGTGTATATATTTTTACAGTTATCTTGCTGTGCAAGAACAATAGTACCTACATGAACAAAAAATATCTGAGAAAGGAAACCCAATGCAAGCAAACATCAATAGAGAGCATGAAAATGTTATGTTGTGGTTCACATTCACATCCCTCTCTCTGGGTATATATGGCTTTCTTCATAACTGAAAAATTGGAACTGGTTTGAAACATTTCATTGTTGAAGAGAGCCATGTCCATCAGAATTGATTGTCATATAGTCTTGTTGTTGCCATGTATAATGATCTCCTACTTCTGCTCATTTCACTCAGCATCAGTTCACACAAGTCGCTCCAGGCCTCTCTGCAATCATCCTGCTGGTCGTTTCTTATAGAATAATATTCCATAACATTCATTTACCATAATCTATTCAGCCATTCTCCAATTGATAGGCACCCATTCAGTTTCCAGTTTCTTGCCACTACAAAAAGGGCTGCCACAAACATTTTTTGCACATATGGGTCCCTTTCCTTCCTTTAAGATCTCTTTGGGATATAGGTCCAATAGAGACACTGCTGGGTCAAAAGATATGCACAGTTTGATAACTTCTTGAGCATAGTACCTAAATTGTTCTTCAGAATGGTTGGATCCATTCACAGTTCCACTAACAATGTATCAGTGTCCCAGTTTTCCCACATCCCCTCCAACATTCGTCTTTATCATTTCTTGTGATCTTAGCCAATCTGACAGGTGTGTAGTGGTATCTCAGAGTTGTCTTAATTTGCATTTCTCTGATCAATAGTGATGTGGAGCACCTTTTCATATGACTAGAAATAGTTTTAATTTTATCATCAGAAAATTGTCTGTTCATATCCTTTGACCATTTATCGATTGGAGAGTGGCTTGAAGTCTTATGAATATGAGAGAATTCTCTATATATTTTAGAAATGAGGCCTTTATCAGAACCCTTAAATGTAAAGATGATTTCCCAATTTATTGCTTCCCTCCTAATCTTGTCTGCATTAGTTTTGTTTGTACAAAAACTCTTTAACTTAATATAATCAAAATTATCTATCTGGTGTTCAATTAAGAGTTCCAGTTCTTCTTTGGACATAAATTTATTCCATATCCACAGGTCTGAGAGATAAACTATACTATGCTCCTCTAATTTGCTTACAATATTACTCTTTATATCTAGATCATGAACACATTTAGATCTTATCTTGGTATGTGGTGTTAGGTATGGGTTAAGCTCTAATTTCTTCCATACTAGTTTCCAATTCTCCTAGCTGGTTTTGTCGAATAGTGAGTACTTATCCCAAAAGCTGGGGTTTGTGGGTTTATCAAACACAAGATTGCTATAGTTATTGCCTAGATTGTCCTGATAACCTCTCCTATGCCACTGATTGACTACTTTTTTTCTTAGCCAGTACCAGATGGTTTTGATGCCTGTTGCTTTATAATATAGTTTTAGATCTGGTACAGGAAGTCGACCATCATCAGCCTTTTTTTCATTAATTCCCTTGAAATTCTTGACCTTTTGTTCTTCCAAATGAACTTTGCTACTATTTTTTCTAGATCTGTAAAATAATTTCTTAGGAGTTTGATTGGTATGGCACTAAAAAAGTACATTAGTTTGGGTAGTATTGCCATTTTTATTATATTCAATCGGGCTACCCATGAACACTTGATGTTTTTCCTATTGATTGGGTCTGACTTTATTTCTGTGGAAAGTGTTTTGTAGTTTAGTTCATATAGTTCCTAACTTTTCCTTGGCAGATAGATTCCCAAATATTTTATATTATCAACAGTTATTTTAAATGAAATTTCTTTTTGTATCTCTTCCTGCTGTACTTTGCTGGTAATATATAAAAATGCTGCTGATTTATGTGGATTTATTTTGTATCCTGCAACTTTGCTAAAGTTGGGAATTGTTTCTAGTAGTTTTTTTAGTTGAATCTCTAGGGTTCTCTAAGTATACCATCATACCATCTGCAAAAAGTGATAATTTGGTTTCCTCATGACCTACTCTAATTCCTTTAATCTCTTTTTCTTCTCTTACTGCCAAAGCTAACATTTCTAATACAATATTAAATAATAATGGTGATAGTGGGCAGCCTTGTTTCACTCCTGATCTTATTGGGAATGGTTCTAGTTTGTCTCCATTACATATGATGCTTACTGATGGTTTTAAGTAGATGCTACTGATCATTTTAAGGAAAATCTCATTTATTCCTATACTCCCTAGTGTTTTTAAGAGGAATGGGTGTTGGATTTTATCAAATGATTTTTCTTCATCTATCGAGATAATCATATGATTTTTGTTAATTGATTATTAATATAATTGATTATGCTGATAGTTTTCCTAATACTGAACCAGCCCTGCATTTCTGGTATAAATCTTGGTCTTAGTGTATCCTCGGGATACTGAGGATGACTTTCTGTAATCTCATTGCTAATATCTTACTTAAATTTTTGCATCAATATTCATTAGGGAAATTGGTCTATAGTTTTCTTTTTCGATTTTCACCATACCTGGTTTAGCTATCAGCACCATATCTGTATCATAGAAGGAATTTGGTAGTACACCTTCTTTCCCTATTTTTTCAAATAGTTTATATAGTATTGGAATTAATTGTCCTTTGAAAGTTTGTTAGAATTCACATGTAAATCCATCTGGCCCTGGAGATTTTTTTCTTAGGGAGTTGATCAATAGCTTGTTCTATTTCTTTTTCTAAAATGAGGCTACTTAAATAATTTATTTCCTCTTCTCTTAACCAGGGCAATCTATATTTTTGTAGATATTCCTCCATTTTATTTAGATTATCAAGTTTACTGGTGTAAAGTTGAGCAAAATAATTTCTAATTATTGCTCTAATTTTCTCTTCATTGGTGGAAAGTTCTCCCTTATCATGTTTGAGACTAACAATTTGATTTTCCTCCTTTTTTCTAATCAATTTAACTAAAGGCTTATCTATTTTTTTTCATAAAACCAACTCTTAGTTTTTTTATTAATTCAATAGTTTTCTTATTTTTAATTTTATTAATCTTTTTTATTTTCAGAATTTCTAATTTGGTATTTAATTGAGAGTTTTTAATTTGCTCTTTTTCTAGATTTTTTAATTGTAAACCCAATTCATTGATCTTCCCTTTCTCTATTTTATGCAAGTAAATATCTAGAGATATAAAATTACCCCTTATAATTGCTTTGGCTATATCCCACAAATTTTGGTATGTTGTCTCATTATTGTCATTCTCCTGAATGAAATTATTGATTGTGTCTATGATTTCCTTTTTCACCCATTCATTCTTTAGGATTAGGTTATTTCATTTCCAATTAACTTTTGGTATATTTTCTCCTGACCTTATATTATATGTGAGTTTTATTGCATCATTATCTGAAAAGGATGCATTTACTATTTCTGCCTTTCTGCATTGGATTTTGAGGTTTTTATGCCCTAACACAATGTCAATTTTTGTATAAGTTCCATGAACCACTGAGAAAAAAAGTAAACTCCCATCTATCGCCATTCAATTTCCTCCAAAGATCTATCATACCTAACCTTTCTAACATTTTGTTTACCTCCCTAACTTCTTTCTTATTTATTTTGTGGTTTCATTTATCTAATTCTGAGAGAGCAAGGTTGAGATCCCCCATTAGTATAGTTTTGCTGTCTATTTCTTCTTGCATGTCTCTTAACTTCTCCTCTAGAAATTTGGATGCTATATCACTTGGTGCATATGTGTTTAGTATTGATACTGCTTCATTATCTATGGTACCCTTAATCCAGTCTGCTATCCATTTCCATTTTATGGGAGAGTTCATCCCATTCACATTCACAGTTAAAATAACTAATTCTGTATTTCCTACCATTTTGTTTACCCAAAATTGTTTTTCTCTTTCTTTTCCCCTTTCTCCCTTCCCCCCTCCCCAGTATTTTGTTTTTGATGACCACCTCCTTCAAACAGTCCTCCTCGCTTTATAGCCCCTCACCCTTTTTTACACCTTTCCCCTAATTCTTTTATTTTCCCTTCTATTAGTCTATCCTTTTCTTTTCCTCCTTTCCCTCCTACTTCCCTATAAGGAGGGACAAGTTTTTCTGTGAAACCAAATGTGTCTGATATACTCTTTTACAGCCCAATCTGATGAGAGTAAGATTCACACAATGCTCCTCACCCTCCCTTCTTTCCCTCAAATATATTAGATTTTCTTTGCCTCTTCATGAGATTTTACCTCCTTTTTTATTGCTTTTTTTTTACCTCCTTTCCCCTTTTTTTTCCAGTATGATAACTTTTCCACCTCAGTTTCTTTTTCATTTTATCAAAGTGAAATCAGATTATATCGCCATTCTTTAAGTATACCCATAGTAGAAATATAGTTCTCAAGAGTTCTTTCCTTTTTAATTTTTTATGCTTCTCTTGAGTTCTGTGTTTGGAAGTCAAATTTTTTGTTCATATCTGGTCTTTTCATTAGAAATAGGTGAAATTCACCTATATCATTGAATGTCCATCTTCTTCTCTGGAAGATAATGCTCATTCTAGTTGGATAACTTATTCTTGGCTCTAATCCAAGTTTCTTTGCCTTTCGGAAAATCTGATTCCATGCCCTTCTATACTTTAATGTGGAAGATGACAGATCTTGTGTGATTCTAATTACAGTTCCTCGGTATTTGAATTGTTTCTTTCTAGCTGCTTGCAATATCTTTTCCTTGGTGAGATAATCCTGAAATTTGGCCATGATATTACTTGGGGTTTTAATTTTGGCGTCTCTTTTAGGAGGTGATCGGTGAATTCTTTCGATGGCTATTTTGCCTTCTGATTCTAAAACATCAGAGCAGTTTTCTTTCATGATTTCCAGGAAGATAGTGTCTAGGTTCTTTTTTTCATCATGGCTTTCAGGGAGTGCAATAATCCTTAGATTGTCTTTCCTAGATCTGTTTCCTAAGTCAGTTGTTTTTCCTAGGAGATATTTCATATTTTCTTCTATATTTTCATTTTTTGTTTTTGTTTGACTAATTCTTGAAGTCTTATTGAATCATTCATTTCCATTTGTTCAATTCTAGATTTTAGTGCATTATTTTCTTCAGTTACCTTTTTAGTTCTTTTTGTAACTGGCCAGTTTTAATTTTTTGTTCATTGCCATCTTTTTCCATTTCACCAATTTTGTTTTTCAGTGCATTGGTCTCTTTTTCATATCTCTTTTGCAGGGAATTATATCCTTCTTGCACTGATCTCAATTCATTTCCCCATTTTTCTTCTAACTTTCTTTTGAGATTCCAGGTAAGCCTTATGAAATGGGGACCAGCTCATGTCTCCCTTTGTGGCTTCCTCTGGCATTGCTTTCCCTTTAGGAACCTGAGGATCTGAGGTCTGCTCTTCTTTCTCTCCATAAAAGCTGTCTATGGTGAGAATTATTTTCTGTTTCTTACTCATTTTTTAAAAATTTAAGGTTTGTTTAAAGCAGAGGAGCAGCAGCCACTCCAGTTTGCCCTGGGGCAGTTTGGCTAATTGACTTCTGGTGCTGGGTGGCGAGGTTGGGATTCTCAGTGGTTTTCAATCTACCTTTTTCCAAAGGCAGATCTGCCAAAGTACCTGCCTGCAACCAGAGCAAAGTGGCCCAAAAGTCTCCTAGGGACTTCCCAGGTGCTTAGAATCTGCCATGCTCCATCCCAGCCCCGGCTTCCTGCCCTGTCTATGCACTGCTGTCTGAGTTCAGCAAACTCCCCCCTGCCCGTCTGAAACAGATCTGCTCCAAAGCTCTTCCAAAGTAACATTTGTTGGAAATGTGTTGTACTCCTAAAGTTTTGGGGAGCTTTCACTCCAGAACCAGTTCAGAGGCTTAATCTGGTTTGAAGAAGATCAGAAGACGTCACAGAGAGTCATGTCTGCACTCTGCCATCTTGGCTCTGCCCTTCTGTCAACTTTCCAATGTAATTTATATCGTGCTTATTTATCCTTTACCTCCTACTAGATTTTAAGACCCTTTAAGGCAGTGACTGTGTGATATTTTACTATTGTAAGATTTAGCATAATATTTTACTCATAGTAAGTACTTAATGAAATGTTAGTTGGATTGAACCAAATTTGATTGAGCTCAATTAATATAAAAAAGCAGCAGTTTAGAGGACCTGAGTATAAGGAGAGGCATGAGCAGCACCTTGACTTGCTTCACTATGGCAGCTAGAAAGCCAAAAAAGAAAAAAAAAATAGTAGCCATGATCTGAGTCACCCCTAGGGAAAGAGAAAAAAAAAAGATTTTTCAATTACTACTAAAATCACGAATAAAAGAAAATAGTAATCAATCTAGGGAACTTAAGACATACAAAAGGTGATATTGCAATTTTCAATAGAATCATTCAGGAAAAAAGAACTGGTTTTTGAGTCGGGGGAATTGGAATCAAATCCCAGATTTGCTAATTACTAATATGTGATTCTAGAAAACTTATTTAATGTTATTAAACTTCAGTTTCCTCATCTGTAAAATAAGGGACAAGACAGTCAATAAATATTTATTCCTTACTTATCACATATGAGGTAGCGTGTTTAAGTATTAAGCATACAAAAATTTGAAAGGCAGTCAGAGATGTGAGATTGAAGATTAGCAGAGAGGTTGGAGCAGACTAGGTATATTTGAAAAACGTCAACATTGGTTGGTATTCAAATCCATGAGAGCTAATGAGATCACCAGATGAAACAGTTTAGAGGGAGAAGATAAGAAATTCCAGGACAGAATCATTTGAATACATATATTTAGAGTGTATAATCTAAATGAGGAGAATGTGAAGGAGTGATCAGAAAGATACAAAAAAATCAAGGAATAGTAATGTACTAAAAACCTAGAGAGAAGAGAGTATCAAGGAAGAGAATGTGATCAACAGTTTCAGAGGCTGCAGAAAGGTCAAAAAGAATGAGGATTGAGAAGAGGCTACTAGACTTGGAAAGTTAAATAATTAGTAACTTTAGAGAAAGCAGTTTTATTGGAATAATGAAATCCAAAGTCAAATTATAAGGGATTAAATAAATGAAAGGAGAAAAATACAGACACCTGTTATAAATATACATTTGCAAGGAGTTTAGCCTCAAGGGTAGGAAAGATAGAATAATAGCGAAGATGGAAGGATCAAATTAGGATTTTTTGAAAACATGAAAGATGTGGGTACGCTTCTAGATAATAGGTAAGAAACAAGTAGACAGGGTGAATGAAGATAAATGATAAAGTAAGAGTGACAGAGGGGACAAACTGTTGGCACAAACAGGATGGAAAGTGAGCAGATATTAAGGTGATAGCCTTGAGGAATAAGTTTACCTCATCATGTGAGGTAAAGATGAATGAGGAGATAATGGAAGAAGGCATATAAATGATATGAGGTAAAAAAGATGGGGGAAATGGAGTCCACAATGAATAGCTTCATTCACTTTTTTACTGTAAACTATGAGGCAAGCTGAATGTGGAGTGGGGAGAGAAATAGAAGGTTTGAGGAGGGATATACATATGTGGTGATTGGTATCGTGAGTTGATGAGAAACAGTAGCATTGCCTTATAGCAGTGAGGGCCCAATTGAGGTCATATTACATAAATCTGAAGTAGAATAAGTCAAAATGGATGAGTGATTTTGCCCACTTTTATTCAGCATTATGTATATAAGGAATGTTATAAATGGTGGAAGTAACACAAGGCTGACACTTCATATTGCACAATTGGTAAAATAAGAGTTCTATGGGACTTAAGAGAAAACAATTCAATTTGCTTACAAAGTCAAAAAAAAAAGAAGAAGAAGAAGAAGAAGAGAGAGTGGAAAATGCAGGGGAGATGACCAGAGAGATAGCTGATAGAACAGGGAATTAGAGGTTATAATACAGACAAGGTGGAGAATTTGATAAGGAAAGGCAGAGGGAATGGTGGGAAGCCAGGGATTTTTGTTTGGATAAAGAGATTTCAGAATTCTTGAAAGTGGAGATGATACATTCATGAATGATGGAAAGATTCAGGGTGTAACAATCTTTCTGCAAGAGTGAGTTGGGGTGAAGGAATTGTTTTTTAGACATTTTTCAGTCATTTATAACTCTTCATGACCCTATTTGAGGTTTTATTAGCAAAGATAATGGAATGGTTTTCTATTTCCTTCTCCAGCTCATTTTACATATAAGGAAACTGAGGCAAACAAGGTTAAGTGCCTAATCTAGGGCCACACAGCTAGTATGTGTCTGAGGTCAGATCTGAACTCAGGAAGATGTCTTCCTGGTGCCAGTTCGAGCACTTTTTTTAACCATACTATATAAATGGTCCTGGAATAGAGGAATCAGTTTTGAGAAGTGAGTAGGTTGAACAAATGAGTGGATAAAGTGTTTAACAGAAAATCAATATGTTTATTGAATTCTTCTAGTATGCGGGCAGGAATTGAAGAAGAAAGAAAAATTTTGAGTCATGTACTGAACTCACTGAGAAAGGAATGAAAGTGATATAGAGTTCCATAAACTATAACTCCTGGGATTTTTATTGTATGATAAAGATGAATAGCATGAATTTCAAAGAAAAAGAGGTTACTGAATGAAATAGTCAGGGAGAGAAACTGAAAGTGGCAGTGGAGAACAAAGTGGTCACTTTGACCAATAAACTGAAGGAAATGAGTGAAAGCGGGCCAGTACTAGAAAGAGTAGTCATAATTTTTATCAAGAAGGAATCAAGTTTCAATAATATCTAGAAGACAGAATAAATGAAAGAGGAAGAGAGGAAGGATGAATATAAATGTGTTGCCTATGAAACAGGCACTCCAGAGGACACAATGAAAAGGACAAGTTGTGTTTAGTTGGAATTTTGGATTGAGAGAGCTTAGGGGGATAGTAAATAAAGAATCAACTGGTAAATGATAGCAAATGGGGTTTGAATGATGACTTATAGTGTTTGGGATGTATAGGATATGACTATGAATAAGAATGATCATTACTGTATTGAAGGCAACATTCTGCTTCCCAAATGAGACTGGGGATAGATTTGGATAAAATAGCAACATAAGATTAAAGGCACAAAGAAGGTCAGATGAGAGTTCCCATTTCACAAATTCTCTTTCCTCAAAAGAGTGAAGATTTATCAAGAAACCAAAAATCTGTACAGCAGAAAAAGGAATTCCTGCCCCCCCCACACTTTCCTCCTTATCCAATTACTTGAAAGAAATTGAAGGTCCAAAATCAAAGGAAAGGTGGGTCTTCTATATACTGGAGATTCTCTATATTGTAACTGAGTGATCAGACTCCAGTAGGAGGTGGAGATTGCCTTGGAGTGACATATGAGAGACCTGATCCCTTGCTTGTCCCTCAGAAAACAAAAGGAGCAGGTGTTGGAAGAAATATAGTCAGGGAAAGATATGATTCCTTTTTTCCTTCAGTTTCCTCATCTGTGAATAATAAATTAGTATTAGATAACCTCTAAATTCCCTTCTGGCTCTTAATTCTTATTTGTATATTGTTCATTCATGAGTTGAACACCCATTCAATACATTGAGTGCAGAAAAAAAGTAATAGTAGAAAGACCATACTTGAAGTCAGATGGAAGCTACATAAATCAAATTACAAATTCTGCAAAACCTTTTCTAATTAAAACTAAAATATTTGTATGTTATATAGGAAGATTATATATATTTTTCCTATATGTATTTTTCCTATAAGATCTTTGCCCACTGTCATAAATCTCAAGAGTACCTGATGAATTTATTAACTGGTAAGCCTTTCAGTGTCTGAGACCATCTAGTAATTATGGCAGTAGAATGGACAGCAACATCTTCAGGGAGATGTCAAAAGCACACATTCTTCAGTATAACTGTATTATTTATTATAATTAAAGTTATTATTATTATTAACTTCATCAAAAACAAATAAGGGCCATTTATGGTCAAATGAAAAAAGTGCTGGGCCGGACTTGCAAACCAGAAAATCCCACTTCTGATTCCAACTCATTGAACTTGGCCAAATTTTTCTAACTCACTGAGCCTTAGATTCTCCTTTTGTAAACTGTGGGAAATATAAAAAATATCTATCTCCCAGTTATCTTCCAGCATTACTATATTGGAAGAAAGAATTTTGCAAATCCTAAATACTGTGCAAATTTTAGTCAATGCAATTAAAATAATTGAATTTTTAAAGTGGAATAAATATTAGACATATTAAAAAAATCATCTAGTACAACTACTTCAGTTAAATGAAGAGGAGCCTGAAGCACAAAGAAGTAGTCCAATAGACTAGTTATTGACAGAGTCGATATTTGATCCTGCTTTTAAGTATTGCTCTTCCCATTATCCCACATTGCTTCTCCAATTTAATTTTGTATATTATCTGTTCTATATTATTTATATATGGTTTTGTGTTTATTTTATGTTTTGTACTAGAACTATTCTAGCATTTGCATCATTTGAAACCTTGCATATTGATATGACAACCAGCGCAAATTTGTGATTTAAACAAAAACCCCTGCAGCTTCCATTTTTCTTTATTTTAATACAAAAATTTATAACCACAAGGGCAGTATTCAATTCCCTGACTAGCTCAGTTATGATAGTCTTTCTTAGAATGAAATTACAGTTGTTTGGGGGTGAGGCCAGGGTGAGGAGGGGAGGAGAAATCCATGACTTCATCAAAAGAAAAATTTTCTATAGAAGGATAAATATGTTACATTAAAGAATAATGCTGCTCCTTACAGTAATTAGAGAGAAAGAGACACACAGAGAGAGAATATAGTAAAGTAATGATTTCTCACATCAACATTCATGCCCAAATCCTCTAAACCAGTTACTGAGATAATGAGAGACAAGAGGATTTGGCTTAGAAATATTTAAGAAACACATGTCCACATCCTGACAAGTATTTATACACTTGCTAAATAATTGAAGGGGAAAAGCTAATAGAAGGCCCAGAAGAACATAGCAATTAGATTTCAAAGATTGTACTTGAAAGTGTGGTTTCACCAATGATTTTCTTTTTAAGTTCAGGTAGCTGGTTCATTGCTTTTTGTTAGTATACGAAATAAAAGAATTCTCCACAGATCTACCCTTGTAACTTATCAATTATAGCATATATCAGCTATCCAGAAATAGGATGTAAAATGAGGGAAGGATGATTTCTTATCTGATCTATTACTGTCAATTGGCCTCTGGGGTTCCTTATATCTCTCAGATGTTATAATTGTATAGTTCTATGTCAGATAAACACTCCTCTGGCCTGGAAAACATTCCATCAAAAGCCCAATCCACCATCTCATCAACTTTAAAATAATCATTTTTTTTGTACTTCCCAAGATATGCAATATTACAAGAGAATCTGTCTGGCATTTAGACCACGTGTCTTGTCTAATCTCATCATCACAGCTTTTTCACATAAGCTCCATCAACAAGGAAGGCAACTTCCTTTCACTGTGTAAATTCATGTATAAAAAGAGTGATAAGTTATAGATTGTATTGCTTTCCTAATCCTTTACAAATTAGAAGAAAAGGAGGAGGAGGAGGAGGAGGAAGAAGAGGAAGAAAAGGGAGAAGGAGGAGGAGGAGAAAGAAGATGAGAAGCAGGAGAAAGAGAAGTAGGAAAAGGAAAAGGAGGGGAAGGTAGAAGAGGAGAAGGAGGTGAAGGAGGAGAAAAAGGAGGAGGAGGAAGAAGGTTATTTCACATAGTTCATAAACAACATCATTTTACAAGAGCAAAATGACTGAGTTGTAAAGAAAGTGCAGATATAAGAGAAAGTGAGGATTTTATTCAATAGTATCAAAAATATGTTTAGCAGTGGAGAAGCAAGGAAAGAGTCTAAGCCATATATAATACTATAAGTCTAGAAAAGACTATAAAACCATGCAGAGAGGAATTTGGATGAGCATAGTGGATAGTGTATAAAGTGCTAGAAATGGAATCAGAAAAATATAAAGTTCTGACTCAGACACTTGCTAGTCATGGGATCCTATATGCATCACTTAATGTCTCTTAGTATCACTTTATTTGTAAAATGAAGAAAATAATAGCATTTTTCTCTTAATTTTATTATAAGGAACAAAAGAGTTAACATGTTAAGCATTTTGCAAATTTTAAAGTGTTATATGAATGTTAGCCATTATAGTCACCTATCTTTCTGCAGCTTTGGTTTCATTATCTAGAAAGTTTTTCCTGATTCTCTTCACACTAATTCATTATCCCTAAGATTAACCTCAATTTATTATAATGCAACATACACACACACATACTTACATATGAATATACATACACACATACAATTTGAATGTGTGTAAATGTAATTATTCAATGTATAAGCATCAAATTAGGTAACTTACATAAAGTGCTTTGCAAATCCTAAAACTGCATATAAATTTTGCTTATTGTGAATACTTAATTCAGACTTTTAAACAGAGAAAGATCTAAATTTTTTTTCCTGCTTGCTGCTTCCTAGATCCCAATTGTAGTCTTCAGCTTACAAACAGAAGAGATAAAGCCTTGTTTTTGAAGGTCTATCCTAAGTACCTCCAGACCCAATTCCAAATACCCATCTAAATTTCTTTTACTTATTTTAACGAATAAAAAAGATAAATCAGCTATATATTTTTTTTAATTTTTCCTTATTATACTTAATTCTTAGTCATGCGTTTTTACTTGATTCATCCAGACAAAACTCGAGAAAAAAAGGTGCTATTTCAGTTTTCTATTTGCCCAAGTGACATCAATAACTGTTCATCAAAATCAGTATTGATGTAGGCATATACAATTTGTCAGTGTACATTGAATACAATAAATCTAACTCCAAAGTATATAGACTATGAGAGAAATTTACCGAAGACAAATTATAAGATGTGAGAAACCCAACATTTCTCAGAACATCATGTGTCTCTTTATAAAAGGAGAATTCACACATTATTACAGACAAAATTCAAAGTCTATGTAGAGTAACTATATCTTGTGTCACTGATGTCACATCACTGAAATACCTTAAATATGTCTTTCATCTTATGGCTGCACCACTTTGTTTTAGCAATAACATAAATGAGAAATGTCAAAACTTGTTTTCATTTCCATCACTTTTTACTTTTCTGTTATATTTTCCATCATTATAGCATTCCATTAATTCAATAATACATCAGCTTGGGCAGAGATTCCATTGTTTCCTTTTAGAAGTTATGAGAAAGGATTAAATATTTGAGAATAATATTTAATCTCATTCTGTTACAGATATCATTTTCATGTAAGCATTTTAATGAAGGCATTTTAAGCTGACATAATTTCTACTAGAGTTTAGGTTTTCTTTCAAGCATTTGTCACATTCTATTAAATAGATTGAATCATGTTCATCCTGGGTGTGCTTAGCCAAGAAAATGCATACTAACAATAATAATTAAAGGTTATATTTTATCATAAAAGGATGCCCAGATGCCAATTCATTGAATATAGCTTTCTAATGGCAGCATCTGCTACTTTGGCATGTTCTCCTGACAGATGGCTTTCTGTTTTTCCTCAGAATTCTCTTTTCCTTTGATATACATTGTGCCCTAAGGTCCATGTGTCTTCTAATCACTTCTTATGGGACGCATAATAGAATATATAAACAGAAGTTAGAAGTCTGTCTTGTGTCAGGGTTAGATGTTTTACATGATGATATTCTAGGTGCTTTAATGAGACTATAAATTTGCATTTATTTAAATCTTGTCTTAAAAGAAGAAAAAAAGCTTCAGAATGTTCACATTAATCCTCAGATGTTCCAGATGAAGTGATTAGCTTCTATTATAGCACTTTACTAAATGTGTACAAAATATAGAGGCATATATTCATGATTGAGTAGAAATTCTTAACTTGGAATCCACCAACAAGCTTTGGATAGGAAAAAATACATCTTTATTTTCAAAGGAAATTTTGGTTTTAATAAACATTCACTAAGAAGAGGTTAATGAGCTTCACAAAATATTTTGATAGGGCTATTTAACTGGAAAATCAAGGAAGGTTGTAGTATATCTATGTTTAAAATCCCTTATGTTATTCCTGTGGGGAAGATGAGAAGATATGTAAAAGATGATAATATATTGATAGATTTGAAGCTGGTTGAATGGCTAATCTAAAAGAGTAATTAATATTAGTTCATGTAATTTTGGAAGGAGACATTCAGTAAAACAGGCTATGTTTGACTTTATGTTATTGAATATTTTTATTTAATGTCCATCTTTTCCCCTAAAAGATAATGCTTAATTTTGCTTGATAGTTGATTCTTGGCTGCAATCCAAGTTTCTTTGCCTTTTGGAATATCAGACTCCTAGACAAAAAAAAAAAAATAGTAGTGGAAGCTACTAGGTCCTGGGTAATCCCGATTATGACTCAATATTTGAATTGTTTATTTTTGGCTGCATTCAATATTTTCTCCTTGATTCTGATAATTCTGAAATTTAGCTATAATATTATTTGGAATTTGTATTTTGAAAGCTCTCTCAGAAGGTAACTGGTGAATTCTTTCAATGCCTTTACCTTCTGGTTTTAGGACATCAGGGAAGTTTTCTTGATGATTTTCTGAAATATAATGTCTAGGGTCTTTTTTCATCATGGTTTTTAGATAGTGCAATGATTCTTAGATTGTCTCTCCTAGATTTATTTTCCAGATCAGTTGTTTTTCCAATGAGGTATTTTATATTTTCTTTTCTTTTTTTTCGGTTTTATTTGACTGATTATTGTTGTTTCCATTGAGTTATTACCTTTCATTTGTTCAATTCTAATTTTTAGTGAATTATTTTCTTCAGTTAGCTTTTTTATTTTATTTTCCATTTGCCCAATTGAACTTTTAAATTAGTTTTGTTCATTGGAGAACATTTTTTTTCCACTTCACAATTTCTGTTTTTCAACAAATTGATTTTTTTTCAAATCTATTTTATAAGGCATTACATAGCTAAATCTATTTTTAAGGAGTTTTCTTCAGATATTTTCTGTGTTTCCTTTTCTAAACTCTCCTGCAAAGTTCTCATTTCCTTTCCCCATTTTTCTTCTAACTCTATTTTAAGATCCTTTTTGAATTCTTCCAAGAAATCCTGGTGAGATGGGAACCAATTCATAGTACCGTTTGGGGCTTCATCTGGAGATAATCTGCTTTTAATTTCCTCAAGCCTTGAAATCTGTTCTTCTCTGTTTCCATAAAAGATATCTATGGTCAAAGTTCTTTTTTGTTTTTTTTTTGCTCCTTTTTAAAGGTTGAGGTCTGCTTTTTGGGCAAAAGGGAGATTGTCCCAAATTTCCTTTACAGGCAACAATGTTACACTGTCCTGGGCCAGTATTGCTGACTTCCTTCTGGAGCTGGGTGGACATGGTCAAGTTCCCATTATTCTGGAGTTCAGAGCCTCACTCTTTATCTTTTTTATTTGCATTGAATGTCTCACAGCTAGTCTGCTTATGAACTAGCTTATGAACCAGGACAGAGTAGCCAAAGCTGCTGAATTTTGACTAAGAGCCTCCTGGTAGATTCCCCTGGTGTGTGGTACACCACATCACCCTGGATCCCTGCACTGTGCCTATACTTGGCTACCTTCCCCATACCCTATTGAAACAGACCTTTTCTGGAGTTCTTCCAAAATATCTTCTGCTGAAGATTTGTTACACTACAAATATTTGTGGATTCTCTCATTTTAAAACTATTTCGGAGGCCTGATGTGAGGAATGCCAGAAAGAGCTCAGATAAAGACCTGTCTGCTCTCCACCATATTGACTCCACCCTTAATTGAACATTTTTATCTGTGATCTGGATGAAAACATAAATGGATATTTAATTTAATAAAAATAATTTAATTTAATGGAGATTAATTTACAGATAATAGGCACAGAGTAAAGAGTGAAATTTAGGACTTGAAGGCCAATAAGGATTCAGAGAAGTATTGATGAGCTAGAACATAGAACACTAGAGAGAAAGAGAGAGAGAGAGAGAGAGAGAGAAACAGAGAGACAGAGAGAGAGAGAGAAAGAAACAAAATAAATAAGTTAGTGAAGACAAAACCAGGCTAGTTTATCTCAAAAAATCTCAATATTTCAGAGGATTTAAAGGCTTGATATGAATCTATGCAGAGTTGTGATAATTATGATAAGAAAGGATAAAAACATAACAGTATGCTAAAATTAGACCATATCTTAAATATTGTGCTGAATTCTAGATGCCATATTTGTGGAGGACTTTGATAACATGAAGAATTATACAGGAGGACAACCAAATAGAGACTAGCCTTAAGTTCATATTATTGAAATGCCAGCTGAAGGAATTGGAGATAGTTGGAGTAGAAAAAATAAATCTTAAAGGATCATGATAAAAGGAACTTCTAAAGATCCTTTCAGTTATAAATCTAAAAAATTCTTAGTATCACAAAGAGAATTGGGAAAAAAGGAAAAATGAGGAAGAAAATCGTAAACCAGTTTAAATGGATTCAAACCAGTTCATGTAAATTCAAACCATTTCACACCAGTTAACTGCAGTTAAGATTGATTCAAATTAGTTCATACCAATTCAATTTGTTTAAAACTAGTTCAAACCATGTTATATTAGTTAAGATCAGTTCAAACTGGTTTAAACCAATTCAGACCAGTTGAAAATCATTATAATAAGTTCTGAACCAATTTAAACTGATTTAATTTGTTTTAAATAGTCTGATTTAGTGTGAACTAGTTGAAATTGGGCTGATCTGGTTTTAACTAGTTTAAATGGGTCTGAACTCATTTGAACTGGACTCAATCAGTTTTAACAAATCTGAACCAATTTTAACCGTTTTAAATTGATATCAGCTAGTTGGAATTGTTTTCAACTGGTTTCAACTACTCTGAACCAATTTAAACTTTCTTTAACCATCTGAAATATTTTATTTTAAACTGATCTGAACTGCCAACTCCATGTTGGTGTACTATTTAACTATTCTTAAAAAATTTGGATTTTTGGCCTTCTCAATGCTCCTCTCTTATCCTAAAACTATCCAATCCATCCTATGTGAATTGTTCACATGGCTGACTGTTGTTGATCTGATATTTTAAGATAGTTCTCTACCATCTGATCCCATACTATTGACATTTCTTTTTTGATTCTAAGGCAAACAAGGATGAGGGGGTGGTATAGAAAAAGGAAGAGCTGGATCTTAAAATGACTAAAAAAAAACTAGATTAAAAAAATTTTTTTAAGTCATAGGTTCTCATGTACTGGAATCCCAAACACTAATTTCCCCAAATGTTTTAAAACTCTTTTTAGGAGTATATTATTTGTTTTCTTTCTCGTTTTTCCATTCTACCACTCACTGTCATCAGAAAGTTTTGCAGTTTTTAATGTAAATAAATAGCCTGGTGATTTTCAGATGAGCAGAACACATTCAAGGATTTGTCACAATCATGCAGTTTAGTATTTTTATTTTCCAAATTGTATTAGCCAATTTTTTCCAAAAAAGAGAACAAAAATCAAAGGTACTTTGTATGAAGCACATAACTTACTTCAAAAGAAAGGGAAAGAACTGTTGCTGAGGTAATATAGTAAGGCTGTTCAGTGTCATTCACATTCAAGTGGGTGTTGTCCTATCTGATCTATAATTTACTTTTGTGTTTCAAATATATCACTTTGGTTCTTGTACAAAGTATGTCCTCAAACAAACTATGTCTTATTGCTTTCAAGTATAATATTAAAATTTTAATCTCTCTGTCACTCATTTGTGTCCTTTTTAAAAAAAGTGTTTGAACTTTGTTTTTTGCCCTCTGGTTCATCTTTTGTGGAACTGTTTCCTCCAAAATTGTAAGAGAAGAAAAATATTCACAGGAATACATAATACATTTCAGAGGAATCAAAGTGGAAAAAAATCAAAGAAGAAAAAATATTCCCAGGAATGTCAATCTCATGAAAGAAAATGCTTATATATATCTTATTTTAGATCATTTAATATGCATACAGGAAGTAGAAAAATTCTATGCTTTTCACTATACTAAGCAACAGGGATATGATTGTATGGGTGGTTTAAAGATTCTGTCTCTCTCTCTCTCTCTCTCTTTCTCTCTCTCTCTCTCTCTCTCTCTCTCTCTCTCTCTCTCTCTCTCTCACACACACACACACACACACACACACACACACACAGAGGCAGTTGCACAGCAAAAGTCTTTGACCTTAGTCTACTTGACCTCAGAAAACATAAGAGAAAAATATGGAAGTTGCCAAAAGGCAAATTTAGATCTGATGAAAGGAAAAACTACTTAATAATTAGAATTCTCTAATAGTATGACGGCTATCTCATGAAGACTTAGGATCATGCTCCCTCTAGGATTTCAAACAAAAGCTGGATGACCAGTTGTCAGGTGTATGATCAACGGGAATCTTATTTGGAAACAGGTTATTTTAAATGTCTTCTGAAATTTTTTCCAACTCTATGACTCATTGGTTCAGTTTTTTTTCAACTGTGGAGTGGTCTGAACTAAATCATTTCTAAATTCCTTTATAAATCCTGGATCTAGAGATTATAGACCAAAAAAAAAAAAGATAGCTGAGTAATATGTTATAAAACAAATAGTCATGAAATACACTCTTCACATTGCCAAGGTAGCCATTGGGAGTACAAATTCCCTGATATCTATGTAATGTATTTGATTTAGAATCCAGCTTTTGTGCTATACATTTGGCAAACTTTATTATTTATTACTAAAGCAACCTATATGGTTAGTATTTTGTAAGCCTTCCAGAAACTGGAATTGTTTTATTTCTTTGAAGGAAAAAAAAGAAAGAATACATGGTCTTTCAGCCTATTCTGCTTTGTGATTCTATGATCCTTAAATGAATGTACCAATAAGCAAATGATAATGTGTGTCATAACTTAAAAGATTAGCAAAAACAAGCAATTTTACAAGGTTTTTTCCTACATAAGTATAAACAAGTAATGTATTTATTTCTCTTTTTACTGAAACAACAGTAATTCACATTTGAAATAACAGGATTTGAAAGGCAGCATAATACAGGTGAAAAAGAACTTTAGATTTAAAGTCAAAGGATTGGCTTTGAACACTAGTTCTGCCACTTACTACAAATATTACCTTAAACAAATCATTTTACTTCATTCTGCCATTTTGCCTGTAAAATGAGTATGTTGTATCACTGATCACAAGCCTAATTTTTTTTCTCACGACAACTCAGTTTAATAGGTAGCACAAATGTATTTTATTAATGAGAGAAATTAAGATCAGAGATGTTAAGTGATTTTAAGTGCAGCTGTAAACTGAAATTATCATTCTGGAAAAATAATTGTAGAAAACAATTCAGACCTTTGCTTGAAATTTACTAAATTGTACATAAATGTCTACTGAGAAATACAATTGGGTCTTTGGCTCTTTTAGGTGTGTCAAGTCAGCAATCTTTCATTTAGAACTTTTTAAGTAATTAGGCACTGTACTAAATTTTAGGAATGCAAATAAAGGCAGAAACTCCCTGTGCTCAAGGAGGTCACATTCTAATGGGGGAAACAAAATGCAAATAACTGTGTACATACAAAATATATAAAAAGTGTTTTGGAAGTAATGTTAGTAACTAGCACAAAAGAAAGGAGTTGGATCCAAGAAAAGGCTTCTTACAAAAGCAGGTTATAGGTAGTATGAAGTCATACAACAGCAAAGAATTCATATGTTCAAACAATTTTATTTGAATGTATTTTCTCTGGGAGCCAAGATAGAATGAGGAAGGAACTCATATGAATTCTCCCAAATTCATCTCTAAACAACAAAATGAATTCTGTAGTTGTAGGACTAAGAAAAAGAACAGATTAAACAATTTTTTCTGCCCAAGATAACTTAGAAGGTTGATAGGAAAGGTGTTACTCCCTCAGTTAAAAAGGGAATGAAGGCCAGTGCAGGTGGTTCTGATCAAGCCAGCAGCAGGCTGCACCCCAGCAAGACAGCAGGAAGCTCTGAGCTCAAGTGTAAATCAGAAACTGAGGCCCCATGGCTTCAGCACAACAATAGGCAAGAGCTCAGAAGCTGGTGCAGCAGGACACAAGAGGACATATCCCTGTAGTCCTGGTACAATGTCCCTGATGCTACCCAAGGAGCAGAGTACAACTTTAAGAATCACAAAATAATCTGGAAAAAAAAATTATCAAAAAAGGGGGAAAAAAATCTAACTATAGAATGTTACTATAGTGACAGTGAAGATCAGAACACAAATTCAAGAGGAAAATAATATCAAAATGTTTACATGTAAAACCTCAAAAAGAAAAAAAAGTAAACTAATCTCAGGCTCAAAAACCCCTGAAAGAATTCAGAACAGTTCTTAAAAATCAAATGAAAGAGACATAAGAAAAATTCAAAATAAATGGTGATACAAGAGAATCATGATAAAAAAAGTCAACAGTTTGATAAAGAAGCACACACACATACACACACACACACACACACACAGAAAAAAGATGCACAAAAATTCACTGAAAGAAACAACTCCTTAAAAAGTCAAATGGGTCAAAAGGGAAAAAGAAGTTTTAAAAAAGCTAACTGAAGAAAATACTTCCTTAAAAATTATAATTAAACAAGTAAAAGCTAATGACTCTATGAGACACCAAGAATCAATAAAACAAAATTTAAAGAATGAAAAAACAGAAGAAAAAGTTAAGTATCTCATTGCAAAATCTAGACTACCTAAAAGCCATTATTAAAAAAAAAAAAAAAAAAGGAACTGGGACATCATACTTCAAGAAATTATCAAGGAAAACTTCTCTGATGTTTTACAGCTAAAAGGAATTATTTTTAATTTCTCTCTCTCTCTCTTTTTTTTTTGATCAGCTTTTGAAAAGAGACCTAAAAATAAAAATTCCCAAAACTATTATAAACAAATTTAAAATACCCATTTCAATGAGAATATATTCAAACAGACAGAAAGAAACAATTCAAATTTTGTGATGCCAGAGTCAGAATAAGACAAGATTAAGCAGTTTCTACATTAAAGATTTAGAGAGCGTGGAATATGATATTTCAGAGGGCAAAGTATCTAGAATTTATGGATAGATCACTTACGCAGTTAAACTGAGCATATTACTTCAGGGGCAACAAAAAGGATATTCAATGAAATAGAGAACTTCCAAACACCATTTATTAAAAAAGAAAAATCAAAGCAAAACAGCAAATTTTATTTTCAAATAGAAGACTCGTGAGAAGCATAAAAAGATAAATATGAAAGAGAAAACATAAGAGATTCAATAACATTAACTATTTACAATTCTAAAGGAAAGAAGATACTGTAACTTTTAAGGACTATATCAGTATTAGAGCAGCTGGAAATATTATGCAAAAACATGCAGATAGAAGTTAGCTCAGATGGGATGATATTTTTAAAAATGAGAGGGTAAATTCCCAATAAGGTCAGGGGTGAAACAAGGTTGCCCACTATCACCATTACTGTTCAATATTGTATTAGAAATGCTAGCCTTGGCAATAAGA